>JAHWFO010106624.1:206140-296338 GCA_023313115.1 Rhysida immarginata
GTTGAATAATGATCTCAAAGAGATCGAAATACGTATTCGCCCATTAAAAACGTTTGTGGACAAGAGGTTCGTTTTTTGCATCATGTCTTTATCCACAGTATATTCCCACTTCTTATTACTTGTCTTCTATCACCATTTTTTGAAACAACTCAAATACTAATGGCCATCTCTATAGTAAATAACATTTGTTTTCGTTCGTGATATATTCACATGACCTGTAATCATAGTATGACACTTGTGTGTTTGACCTCTAGCTGGAACCCAGTAAGCCCTTGTTTACACGTCAGTGGGTGATCAAACCTTCGACATAAGGTATTCTTTAGGGTGTCGAGCTGTCACTTTGTGCACAGAGAGAACTCTTTGCTTTGCTTTGCCTCTGCATAACAGAGACCGAAACAAATCAGAGAATTCAAGTTTGTTGAAATTTTCCTAGTCCTCTTTCAAGAGACTCATAAATGGGTTGTACGTGTTACCTGTCTGAAGAATCGGGGAAGGTAATTTTAACAATTCGCCGAAAACATCCAAATGATTACAAATTCGTTTAAATGCTGTATAGCTAGGTAAGCAAAGTGCAAAGTGATGACACTGAGGTTGCAAAAATATTACATAGATCTAATGAAAGAAAGAAAAACCATAACAGAAAATCTTACTGAACACCAAATCAAGCGATGTAATAAAAACGATCATTGACTTATGTCATTATCCTTGTATTTTCATTGAAATCCAAAAATTTCATTTTAAAAAAGTCGCACGTGGGGTAAATATCGTGAAGCAAAACTTTCATTCCCGAAAAAAAACTGAAAAATTCTTGCAATCTCTTAATTAGGCAGCGAAAAAATCTTGTGCCTATCACTTAACTTTAAGCTGGAGAATGCCATAGAGCCGAAAATGTTGACGGGATAAAGTTGTATGTGCAGAAAAAATCGTGGATCAGAACTTACATTCCTGAAAAATGACAGGAAAATTTCTTGTCGCTTGCAGATCAGACAGGAAACAAAAGTCCCAAACAACTTTTAAAGACAACGAAAAAAATATGTGAAAGGGCCTGGAAAAAGAAATTACGAAGGTGAAATGCCTTATTTGACCCTGTCAATTAAAGCTTATGTGAAAATATCTGCTGCTCAGAACAAATGTGATGCCGCTGTTTTGTTGTTGCCTTTTTAGTAATCATCCATTCTTCCTCTTTTGTCTCAGTAAGTAAAAATGAATAAAACCTTTTATCTCTTCTCCCTTGAACAGCTCGATTTATTACAATTCTATTAACATGGTTATGGGCCCAGCACGCTTCCACTGCGCAAGCTAAAGTAGAGTTGTTCATTTAAACCTAACAGGACTTGTTTTCGAACGTATTTGGCTTGGGCCGCTACCAAGATGGCTTCTATGCAACCATGTATGGAGTTCGAAAAGCTGGGAAAAAACAACTATAGAACTTGCAAGTTCAATATGCGGATGTTGCTGATCGACAAGGAACTTTGGTCATATGTCGATGGAAGTGCTGTGTTATGTGCTGATGCAACAGCCAGTCAACAGGCAAGTTTCCAAACAAAGAGAGATAAAGCTTTTGCAACATTAGCATTGGGGATTAATCCAGATCAACAAATCCATATCGTTGATTGTACTTCCCCTAAAGAAGCGTGGGATACTCTAACTAATTTCTTTGAGCCTAAATCCAGGCCACGTATTTTGCAACTGAAGAAGCAATTCATCTCCATTCGACTTGAGGAAAACGCAAGTATGTCTTCTTATCTCAGTCGTTTAAAAATATGTAGTGATTTGCTTAAAGATGCTGGAAAAGAAGTACCAGACGAGGAATTAGCCTATGCCATGCTGTCCGGATTGCCTGAACTTTATGAAAGTATCGTCATGACTCTAGCCAACGTTGACGATTCCAAGTTCACGTCCTTGGAAATTAAAAAGGTTCTTCTGACGGAATTTGAAAGACGCTCTATGAAACAGGACATTCCCCAAAAAGAAGCTTTTCATGTGATAAAACCACGTGTAACTCGTGACAAGAAAAATGTTCGGTGTTTCAGATGTGGTGAGCGTGTGCATTATGCTAATAAGTGTCTAAAAATTGATGTTTTGCCTAAATCAGCCAAAAACAAAGAGACGTCAAAGGGAAAGGAATCGTCTAAAGGTAAAGACTCACTTCTTCTTTCTTTCAAGTTGACAAATTGTGAAAACGATAAGTGGATTCTAGACGTTGGTGCTACACACCATGTATCAAATTGCCGCCAGTGGTTCCACACATTTCGAACAATTCCGAGTGAATCCATTCAAACGGCTGATGGATCAGCAAATTTTAATGAGCAGTTGAGAGCAGAAGGTATTGGAGAAATTGAAATGGAATTTCAAGTTGGTCACGAAGTGAATCAGTTAACTGTAAAAGATGTGTACTACGTTCCTAACGTACGTCGTAATCTATTATCAGTTGCTAGAATTGTAGAAAAAGGAATGATAGTCACCTTTCAAGATGGAGTGGCAAAGATCAAGGCTGATCATCGCAGTAAGACAATTGTCGAAGCTCACAGAGAAAACAACCTCTATGTTGTCGAAGGTAATGTAGTGGTTAACTCGGCTATGGACTGTGAAGTGCAAGAAACAACTGTTCTTGATAGTAATTTATGGCATAAACGTTTCTGCCACGTCAACTATCAGACTCTTCAAGCAATGGCTAAAAAGGAACTTGTACAAGGTTTAGAAGGAAAAATTCAAACAACTAGCGTATGTGAAGATTGTGAAATTGGTAAATCTACTAAAGCTCCATGTAAAAGGCTCAGAAATAGACAATCCAGTGATATTTTAGAGCTGACCCATTCCGACGTTTGTGGACCGATGCCAATATTATCAGATGGAGGTTCTAGATATTTTATAACCTTCATAGATGATTTTTCCAGGAAGATTACTGTCTATTGTATTAGAAATAAAGCAGAAGCACTTGATTGCGTAAAAAAATACATCGCCAAGTCTGAGCGAAGTAAAGAGAAAAAATGTAAACGATTTCGAACTGACAACGGTTTGGAGTATTGTAACAAAACTCTATCCCAACTCTTCGAGCAACTGGGTATTGTGCACGAACGCACAAACGTCAGTACTCCTCAGATGAACGGAATCGCGGAGCGAACCAATAGGACTTTGCTTGATCTAGCACGAGCATCTCTTCATTCAGCTAAACTACCACAAAAATTTTGGGCTGAAGCCGTTACTGCTGCAGCGTATATACGAAACAGAGTTTTACATTCCACTACAAATGAAATTCCAGAAGGCATATGGGTCAAAAGAAAAGTAAGTGTTCGTCATCTTCGGGCTTATGGTTGTTTGGCGTATGTACACATTCCGGCGGAACGGAGTAAGAAGCTTGATGATCGAGCTTATCCCGCTATTTTAGTCGGCTACTCCTCCCAGACTAAGGGGTATAGACTATGGTGTCCGAAGCTCCAAGACGTTGTACAGAGCAAACACGTGAAGTTTGATGAAACTAAACTTGGATCTGAATGGACTCAAGAAGTTGAGATGGAACCATTTAGATTCAATCGCATATGGATAGACTATTCCGAAAATAGTCGTCCGTCTGAGGGCGCTACCATTCCGGAGAAGACATCACCTCCAATCATATCAGAGAGTGATGACACTTCATCAGTTGCTGATGTCCTAGATGATGGCCGGGTCGATACTGTTGTCACTTCCACGGAATCCATTGAACGACGCAAAAGAGGTCGACCACGAAAATCCAAAATAGTGCGAAACCCCTACGGAAGGGCTGGTAAGCCCAAGGAACCAATTCAGCTCAACGTAGTGGAAGTCATCGAACCCGAAACTTATGAAGATGCACTAGCTTCCCCACAAGCCCACAAATGGAGGGAAGCAATAGATGAAGAATTGGACTGTCACCGCAAGCTTGGTACTTGGACAGATGTAGACCTACCGCCAGGAAAAAGATGCATAGGTTGTCGTTGGGTATTTCATGTTAAGAAAGACGCTGCAGGTAATGTTTATCGTTATCGAGCTCGACTTGTTGCGCAAGGTTTTTCACAGAAACCAAATGATTATGAAAAAACTTGCACCTGTTGCCAATATATATGTTTTTCGCATACTATTAGCTTTAAGTGTTCTTTTAAATTGGCACACTCGTCATTTTGACATAAAATATGCTTACTTGAACAGTGAACTTAAAGAGGAACTTTACATGGACATTCCGCCAGGCTGTGAAAAATGCCATGGGAAAGCTGTCCGTTTGCAAAAATCTATTTATGGGATAAAACAATCAGGTTATAATTGGCATTCAACCCTCAATGAATATTTAATTCAAATTGGTTTTAAACGATTGTTGTCATCAACTTGTGTTTATAGTTCGAATGCATCAACCATAGTAGTGATATATGTTGATGATATTGCCATTTTTACTGATAAGGAGTCAACGATTCAATGGTTCTATAAAATGTTGAATGATAAATTTGAAGTTAAAGATCTTGGTCACATTACTTATTTGTTAGGTATGAAATTACTTAAAGATACTGATGGTAATTTATTTCTCAACCAATCCACATACATTAAGTCTACTCTAAAACGTTTTGGTATATGGGATTGTAAACCGTCTGCTACCCCATTGGAACCAGGATTAGTGTTGTCACGAAGAGATTGTCCTATAACATCCGGTGACATAGAAGATATGAAAAAAATTCCTTATCGGGAACGTATTGGCTCATTAATGTTTTTAGCTTTGTCTACCAGACCTGATATCCTGTATACAGTTAATAAACTGGCGCAATTTTCTTCCAATCCAGGGCAGAAACACTGGACAGCAGCGAAGCGTGTGCTTCGGTATTTACAGGGCACTATTGATTATTCCTTATATTATTCTAAGGGTCCTATTAATTTAAGATTTTTCTCAGATGCCGATTGGGTGGGTAACGTCGATGACCGTCATTCTTTTTCTGGGCTATGTGTGATGATTGGTAATAACGCTATTATTTGGAAATCATCAAAACAGAAATGTGTAACAACATCCACTATGGAAGCGGAGTATGTTGCTTTGGCCAATGCAGCTAAAGAAGTTAAATGGTTTGCGATGTTTATTTCTGAATTGCAATTAAGTCAATTTTTCCCAAAACCTTTTATAGTGTTATGTGATAACAAGTCAACTATTATGTTTTCTAATAATGAAGTGGAAAATACAAAAACTAAGCATATTGATATTTCATACCATTTTGTACGTCAATTTATTGAAAACGATTTAATGTCATTATCTTACATTTCGTCTAAAGAAAATGTTGCCGATCTATTTACTAAAGGTTTGCAGAAGATAATGCATTCTAAATATGTAAAATTTCTAAGTCTCAAGATGAATTAAGAAAATGGGGGAAATTTGTGAATATTTGCTTTATTCATCTTGAGAATTATGTTCAAAATGTTATCAGACCATTGTTGATAGATAGCATTAAGGTTTTTTATTGTTAACTATACACGCGGTGGTGATGCCGCTGTTTTGTTCTTGCCTTTTTAGTAATCATCCATTCTTCTTCTTTTGTCTCAGTAAGTAAAAATGAATAAAACCTTTTATCTCTTCTCCCTTGAACAGCTCGATTTATTACAATTCTATTAACACGGGCATGGTTATGGGCTGGGCAAGTTTTTTTTTTAGCTTGGTTTAGTTCGCATGTTTATCATAACAGCACCCAAGTTGATGACATCCAACGCAGTCAATGTAACCAACCTGGTTACCATTGAGTACGCCTTTACCAAAATGGGAAGCACTTTAAAGAGGTGAAAACCAGTGAATCTAATGCTGAAACGAATTTCATGTACCGTACCTGGAAGACACGAGGAGTTTTTAGTTTGGGTTAGCGCAAACGTTGCTAGTAGAGGTCGGCTACACAGTTCATACCTTATGGGCTAGACCTCACCCAATTAGTGTGATAACAGTTACATACAATATTGTTAATAGGAACCCACTGCATACACCTTAACGTATTCAGTTGAAATAATAATAACAACAAAGATAAAAATTCGTAAGCTTCGTGTCAAATGTAAAAAAAGTAAAGTTGAATTGAAATGTTTAGAAAATATTTGTATAAAGGCACTCGCAATCGCAGGGTAACAGTGAAATATCTTCAACATATTTGAACAATTAGCTACATTGAGAACAAATAATAAGCTTTCACTGTATTCTGGCATGGTAATGGGCCCAACGGTTGTTTGAATGAGGAGGTGATAATTGAGGACACCTTCATTTTAGCACCCCTGAAAAAATTTAAAATTAATGTTAAAATGTAAAAATAATGAATGTATGAATATAGACAATTCAGTAACAATTTCCATGAAAACCCTTATTTGACTATGTCAATTAGAACATATGTGAAAACACCCTAGCATCAACCCACTGTCTCGTTAGCAGCCTCGCGAGTGCCATGACAATAGACACCTTGGCTGTCATAGCATCACAGAATCACGTTTAAAAGTCACATCAAAGAGCCTGAAAGAAACTGGTGAATGAAAAATAAATTTGTACTGTATGAGTATAATAAGTCAAATTCATCCACATAATAAGATTTATTCAATGCCATCAGTGTGAGTTTGTGATAACGCTTAGCAGTCAGTCCTACACTCAGAGGGTACCACGAAGAAGATCACCTGAAAAACAGAACAGGAATAAAGCATGCAATTCAGCTTCTAATCACTGTTTACTGACATTAACAAAAATCCGTGCGATCAATAAACAAGATGTACTTAGTAAGTTGTTCATGTACTCTTGGCAGAGAGAAAACCTTACAATATGCGGAAAATGAAAGAGTTAACCCTTATAATCATAGGGATTGTAAAGTTATGTATTCAATTTGTACATGCAACCATTGCACAGCAACATTCTCATCACGTACATATTAACAACTTTGAAGCACATTACATTTGGTTTAACCCGGCGTCACTCGCGCCAAAATTTATAACAGCACTACCCGCGCTGCGGTGTTTACACCGCGCTTTTTAAAAGTGATTTTATTTGATAAGAAAAGAACTCAGTGCAATTTTATTTGATAACTCAAGATATTGCAATTTATGACCACTTATACAAATTAGAAGAAAATAATAAAATTAAGTGATTTTAAAGTGATTTTTAAGATTAAATCATGTTTATGTCGAAAATTTACTTACATGACTACTCGTGCAGCGGTGTTTGCACCGCAAAGTGAGACCATGCGTGGAAAACATAGCTTTAATCTTCACTTTCGATAAAATGAATGAGATCAACACCGGCGCTATCTGTTGCCAATAAGTTGTACTTGAAATACATGGAAGTCATCACAAGGTAGCGCCTCTGTATGATGAGCTATATCAAAAAAATCAAAAAGTGCGGTGTAAACACCGCTCGCGTGAGTGACGCCGGGTTAAAGACCTCAGCAAAACAGGTGTAAAATAATGAAAAAATCTGATTGAACTCAGTCACCCGAATTCATCCTCAAATGATTGAAAATATATATCAATCAACGCTGTTCAGCATGAATATGCTAGCAAAAGACCTTAAACAATTTCAGCTGTAAACACTTGTGATGTAAAAATAACAATTGACATTTGCCTTTAACTTCGTTTTTTCATTGAAAACCAAAAATTTTCAGTTCAAACAGTCGCACGTTGAGAAAAATTTGTGATACAAACTAACTTTGCCAAATAATCCATGAAATTTCTTACGTTTGCTTAATCACGTGGTGATAAAAACCAGCACCCATCGCTAAGCTTTCAGCTGGAGAATGCCTTAGAGCCGAAAAAGTAGACTGGATAAAGTTGCATGTGCAGAAAAAATCGCTGATCAAAACTCGCAGTGCTATTAAATAACTGGAAAATTTCCTGTCCATCACAGGTCAGGCTGGAAACAAAAGTCTCTTGCAGCATTTAAAGACAACGAAAAAGTATAAAAATGCTTGGAAAAAGAAAAGAAAAATTCAGAGTGACCTAAACACTGTGTGTTTATTTGTTTTTGTGTGTGTGTGTGTTCGTGTGTGTGTGCATTGTAGTGGCCTGGCAAAGAACAAGTAAAAGACAATAGCGTAGGGTCAACATGAAGTTGAATGTTACGTGAAAATTAGTGATATTTCAGCATAATAAATTATATCAACATATTGGAATCGTCTCCCTAGAGTTAACCAATTGACGGGTTAATTTAATCTTTAGATTCATACACATTTGGGCAAATGGGTGAATACAATAACAAAATTAAAGTAATGTAAGCAAATGGTCCAAGATTCTGTCCAAATACTTAATCAGAGATATTCTACTGTCACAATAGAGGGGTTCAATTGCAAATATTATTCATTAAAGTTCATCGTTTCTTAAGATCAAAAGCCAATATTCGGTAATGCCAAATTAAAGTTCAGATTTCAGGGCAATTATGTCAAATGGAAATTGTTTCTCCGGTCTAAGATCTTAACAACTAGAATTGATCGTGTTTTAAGCCAATAACTTGGATAAATGACAAACAAGGGACATCAAAATTTTCACTTAAAGAGGGAATTAGAGCACTCGGCTCCCAGATAAAATCACTTCAATAGTGGAAGTTGACAATGGTACCTAGGAACTTTATAGGGGGGGGGTTGTCTCTTTCATGCCTTATATTCACTCAGGAGTAGAAGGGATTCGGGAAAATTATTAGTAAGGAAGGGGGCCGCGGTCATCCCAAATACAAAGCTTCAATGGGACATCTTTCACTTCAAATGTGGTCCAATGTTCACCATCTCTAAGGTAAGGTTTCAATTTGTTAATTCTGTGGGGCCCACCATAAGCAAAGTTAAACGTTTTACCTGGATTGTCTGTTTCGGTTGAATGAGTCGATCACTGTCTTTTGTCCAAGAAGCCACTGCATCGAAACGTCACTGGCGTAATAATCAAATTCAAGTGAAATAAACTACCGTTGATATGTTTTCTTGTTAAAACGCTCTTTAAACTATTTCAATTCTTCTATAGAAAAGAACCAGATCAATTCAAATGTTGACATTAATTCAATTGAATGAGCCAGTGGTAGTCACAGGTCTTTAAGTTTTTCATCAGAGTTTGTCAAGTCACAGATAAATAAGTCAATCACCTTGTTTGTATCGGAATATTGTTAAGGCTTCGGAAAGGGTGGACCCTTTGTTGCGAAGCTGATTCGTCTCCTTTTCCTTCCTTTTCCGCTAATTTATAGTCTTTTTCACTTGATCATCGTCGAGCAAACAGTAAAGTTACTTATCGTCCTTTTATCATACATTCTCGTCCAGCTTCCACATTTATTCCTTTTCCTAACAAGTTATCATCTTTCATTGTTAAATCGTTACAACTCCCGACTTCTTATTGTAAAATACTCCAATCATTGTATGAACGTATCAGTCTTTTCCATTGTTAAAATACATTATAATTCGGTTCAATCACTCTTTTCTTTAAAAGTCATAATTTTTTTACTGTCTCAAATTATTTTTCTACTCATACTTTTTTAAGAAAACAAATTTTTGTTAAACATTGTTGAATACTGGCAGCACTATAGTCTATATCTGTGCGTATGTGTGTACAATGGGTTAAAAATGGGGATTGGACGAAAAATGTGGGCACTAGAATCACAGAGAAACGAGGCTCAACCAGTGAAAGAGAGCCTGATTTTCAACCCACTCGTCTGTATAGGGCACACAGTCAAGTAACAGTGAAAAGTCGAAGAGAATTTTTAACATAAATTTAACTTAAATCTCGTATAGAATGTTGCCTACATTGCACAAACTACACTTGTCTTTAAAGAGAGTAAAACATTGAGAGAATCATAATTATTTAAAACAAACAACAAACTGCAATCAGAACACAAAAAATCAAGAGGATAGAAGAAAATTAAACATTCTTAGCGAGAAATAGTATCTATAAATGTTTGCGATGTCAATGTCAACCCTCTAAATCTTTGGGTCAGAGTTGTCTGTAGTCAAATGAAACAATGCACCCATTATCAGCAAATTAGAAAACAAACAATACAGCTTGAAACAAAAGTAGTTTTATTTAGAAGAAAGTGTAAAAGGGTTTGAAAAAAATTTGGTTCCACGAGAAACAATGGTTAATTAGTAATTAGGCAATCAACTTGAGTGTGCCAGTCATTTTAGAAACCCCTGTATTACCTGATATATATATATATATATAGCGGGTCAAGAGTTCTATATATTGTGAAACAAAACCACATTAGTGCGTTTTGCTGACAGCACAAGGACCCCTTACCTATCACACCGGTTGTGGTGTTTCTCTGCAAGGCAGTCTTTAGGGCGGGCATGCTTCACTGCATGGCGTAAGCAAGTATTATGAAATTAATATTATTTTCAGCCTCATTATTTACATTTGAACATGGCCTCAATCACATGATTAATCAAGATGTTATCAGTCATATGAGTGACCACACCCAGGAATGGAAGCTCAATCAAAAAGTAATCAAACAGAACTCCTAATGGAGACACCCAAATCAAGGAAAGTCAAAGGTAAATAAAAAAATTAAATTATTAACCCACTTTAATTAAAGGTAATTAAAACATTAACAGTCCTATTATACTAAGTATACACCTGTGGCATCAGCAGTCACGTGAGCCAGAACACAGGGCATCAGCAAGGTTTCAGCCAGGGATAGAGCCAGCAGGAATGGAATGTGGAGGGGTAGGGCCAGCGAGAATGGAATGTGGAGGGCAGGCGACAAACAGCTTTTGGGTGAGGCCAAGTGTAAAAAGGTTGGGACACCCCTTCAACATTTCATTCTCGCTGAAACCTGTACACACCTGTGGGTGTGGCCAGATGTAAAAAAGTTGGGGACTCCCCCTCCACATTCCCACTGTACCCAATTCATACTGCTTTTGGATTTTCCAAAATTAAGGATAGAAAATGATCGAAAAAGAAAAATGATGATGAGTTATTCTATGTTAGATGGCCAAGATGATTCTCCAGTCATGCGTGCGTGACCCTAGCAGTGAATTGAGGCGAAGCTAAAAACGAAATTAGTTTTGAAAGCTGATGTTTGAAAACTTATATTATAACAACTACTTAAGTTATAAAAATTATACAAGTCGAATTATAGTTGATGGTCCTTTATTTGTTAAAATACTAAAATTTATAGGTGATTTTTGGTGTCAGTTGCCCTTTAAATTTCCATATCTATTCTCATCGCAGCAGCACCACGATTGAATTTGGGGCATGTGCAGTAATTACACATGCTTTAGGTACTTAGCAGAGTGGTTTAATTACAGATGTCATGACGTCATGGCCCAAACGTGTATAAGTAACTATTTCATAAATATATATTTCATTAAAAAGTCTTTTTCATGATGTCATAAGAGGGAGTCTACATGTACGAAAATGAGTACTCAACCCATGCTGTCGCCCACTGTGGGAGCACTGATGTTTTAATTCTTTCTAAATCTGTTTAACGAATTGATTAGAAAAAAACAAAGTACTTACTCTGGGCAACAGCACTGGTTAAGTGTTTGTTTTCCTACACCAGGACACCATTTTGTGAATCATGAAAAAGCTAATTTCTTGCTATAACAGATAAATGGCACAGAAAAAATAGCTCTATTCAGTGGAATTTTGAAAATAAAGCCTTGGAACAGATTAATATGTTTTACAATAATAAATTTCATTAATAAAGCTAATAATAAAATAATGAGCCCACTGTAACAAAAAAAAGAATAAATTTTAAAGAATACAATTTACTAAGGCTGCACTAAGTGCCGATTATAATTGAAATTGCACAAATGCTAGCGCTGAAGACTTTGGAATTGTGTTTTTCAGATGTGTCCATTTAAGAGGTTTTTTTGGTAATATGTTTTTTTATTTAAAAAATATTTTTGTAAAAGGCTGTTTTAGAATTCTGTTTAAATTGGCTTACAATGATATGTTTATGTTTGACTGTTCTATTTCCTTGAGTGTGCTGCTGGGAAGTGACTGTCCATTGTCATCACGTGCTAGCCATGTGCCTTTGGATTGTTGCTACAGAGAGTATAAAGTCAAGTGCTGAAGAAAATTTCATCACTGCTCTGCCACTCCTCTACCTTAACAGTTGTTCTGTCTCTCCCGGCCAAAGAGTGTAGTGCGTGCTAGCCCCCCCCCCCCCTCGGTGTCTCCTGGGGGAGGTCTTTCTTCCTTTCCTTTTATAACTATGAATTTGGCAACATTGGATCGCTTGGTTGATATGATTGCTGATGGGTCTTTTTCTGTCAGCATGTTCATGAAGGTTTACTCAAAAATGGGCATTCCTCCTGTTCCTTCATCGGGTCATCCCACTGTTTCTGTCCTGCAGAGTTGAGGATGCTCTGCAGGCAACAGAATGTGGCGGACTGCATAGTGGCTGCTGAATTTATCAAGGTTGGGCAAACCACCATCCACCTGAATTAAGCTGAACCCGAATATCTTCCAGTTCTCATCCGGGGCACATCGCCATTGATTGCTGAAAAGTAGCTCTGAGACTACATGTCGGACTGCAGACTGGTGCGAAGAATTTTGTACCCCCAGCACCCAGATTCTCCTCTTCAGATGGCAGGTGACATTGTAGTCTACATGGATCTCCACAGAGACATTCCTGAGTTCGTTGTGATGCGCGGAGACCGCGTCTCCGTGTCTTACAAGGGACAGAGGCAGTGCTGCTGGTACAGTGTGGACCCGGTCGAACGCTAGAACAACGTGTTTTTGGCGCCGATTCCAGCCCATCCCCCCTACTGACGGGTGCCACGGAATAAAAATGTCAGTTGAATCTACACTATTGAATGTAGAAGCCATTCAGTCTAAAAGGGAAAATGCATTCGACAAAAAGGTGATTATATGTATAAAATGTAATGTATTTGCAAGTAGTTCTGAATAAAATGAAAAAGAAATCCAGTTTCAGTATAAGGTTTTGTCCGGTTGCATTTTGTCCTCTATCTTATACATTCAATTGGCATTTTTATTAAATTAAAAGAACACAAAAAGAAACTGTACACGTGCAGACATAGTACGAGGCATGTTTTTTAAGTAAGTACCGTTTTGGAATTAAAAAAAGACGTGCAAAGATATCGCAATAATTTTATTTTTACATGAAAGCCTGTACCTTAATCTACTTTTCTACATAATTCCCGTGAATATTGAGGCACTTGTCATAACGTGGCACCAGTTTTTGAATACCCTCCTCATAAAATTCTGCCGCCTGACTTGTTAACCACTGTATCACAAATGTTTTGACTTCGTTATCGTCTTGAAGACGCTGACCACCCAGGTGTTTCTTCAAGTGCAGGAACAAATGGTAGTCGCTGGGCACCAGATCAGGGCTGTATGGAGGATGATCTAGAGTTTCCCATTTAAAAGATTTGATGAGATCTTTGGTCCGATTAGCCACATGTGGACGGGCATTGTCATGCAGCAAAACGATACCCTTACTCAACTTGCCACGTCTTTTGTTCTGGATTGCACGACGCAGATTGTTGAATGTCTCACAATAAGACGCTGCATTGATTGTCTCATTACGAGGCAGAAACTCCACTAGCAATACTCCTTTTCTGTCCCAAAAAACTGTGCACATGATTTTCCGGGCAGAAATTGTTTGCTTAAACTTCACTTTTTTGGGTGGGAAATTGACATGTCGCCATTCCATGGATTGTTGTTTCGATTCTGGTGTGACGTAGGCCACCCATGTTTCGTCACCAGTAACAATTTGGTCTAAAAAATCTTCACCTTCATTGTGGTACCGCTCAAGGAAAGTCAATGCACTGCCTAAACGTTGGGTTTTGTGCAAATCCGTCAACATTTTTGGAACCCAACGTGAACACAATTTCCGGTAATTAAAGTTCTCGGTCACAATGCGATACACAAAACACTACGAGAATATTGAGGAAAGCAGTCGCACAATGATGAAATTGTAAAGCGTCTGTTTTCTCTCACCTTTTCGTCCACTTTCTGCACCAAATCTTCCTTAACGACCGAAGGACGCCCACTCCGTTCTTCATCATGCACATTTGTGCGGCCATCTTTAAATGCTCTCACCCATTTCCTTACCATTCCATCACTCATAATGTTTTGTCCGTACACTTCACAGATCTCACGATGAATATCGATCGGTTTTACGCCTTTAGCACTAAGAAATCGTATAACAGCCCGTACTTCACAATCGGCGGGACTCACGATTGTCGGAGGCATCTTAAACACTCAGTAAACAACGTATACAATGAAGAATCAGACTGTAATGGCGTCAGTGCGTAGACAAGAGATGTAGTTAACCAGCGCGCATGCGCGGAACGCCGACCGTAGCGCTGCGGCGGCGGAATCGCAAAACGGTACTTACTTAAAAAACATGCCTCGTATAATATGTATTTTTATTCATTTTAAATTCAGTGTAAAAGAGATAAATCAGCTGAAATAGGTTCAAACACCATTCACAAGAGCCGCAATTTCATATGCACATGCACAGTTTCCTTTTCGTTTATGTTTACTTAATAAAAAGCCAGTTGAAGTTCCAGTATGTAGAAGCTATTCAGTCTAAAAGCGATAAATCAACTGAAATCAATAGGATTGGACGTGGTTGACAAGAGCCGTGATTTCGTCTGTCCAGTCTTTCTTGGTTGAATCGATCCGCTATTTCATCTGCGTTTTTGACTGACATCGATCAGCTCTGCTGAGTGATGACATCTCAAATAGACGTGGGAAGAATGGACAACTTATGCAGATTAAATAAACTTAATTCTGAACTTTAATTGCATTAATTATTTGCTTTTCATTACAAAAATATGATAACATGTACTGCGATCTTTCTCTTGGCAGCCATGGCAGAATAAAACATATGGGCGTTCAAAAGGTACATATCGAAAATTTACACATTACAAGTACGGAAGCCTAAAATGAACATACACAAAAAATTACAAAAACGATTTGCAAGCTTATCATACATAACTCAACAAATACAACAACAAAGCAACATATACATCCAAATCAACAATAATTAACAAATAGCTTCTACATTCAATACTGTATCTTCAATTGACATTTTTATTAAGTGAAACGAATAAAAAAACAAACAGGAAAGGGTATACGTGCATATGAAATCGCGGGTCTTGTCGATCATGTTCGATCCTATTTTAGCTGATTTATCTCTTTTAGACTGAATAGTTTCTACATTCAATACTATAGCTTCAATTGACATTTTTATTAAGAAAAAAAAACAATAAGGAAATCATACATGTGCATATGAACTCGCGGATCTTGTCGACCGCATTCGATCCTAGCTGATAGCTGATTTATCTTTTTTAGACTGAATAGCTTCTACATTCAATACTGTATCTTCAATTGACATGTTTTTTAAGTAAAAATAAACGAAAAGAAAACAAACAGAAAATTCTACATGTGCATATGAAAACGCGATTCTTGTCATCTACTGGGGGGGGGTCTGGATCGACCGTGGCTCAATCTAACGCTGTCACGAAATCATGGCTCCCAAAGACAGCCTCCGCACTGTCGACCGGGTTCACCCTGTACTCCAAACTTTCTCACGTTAGGAAGGACTGTCCTCTCCTTAGGAAATGTGAATACTGCCATAACACCGTGCACAAATTCCACCAGTGCCAGGAGAGGTCAGTTGCTTTATCAGCAGCCTTAATGTCATCACCTCGAGGAATGTCGTCCCAGCAACCAGCAAAGATGACTTCTCCGGCCAAGTCACAAGAGCCAAGCAGAGCAATCCCTCCTCGTCATTCACCAAGGAAATCGAAGACGGCCCCACCAATGTTGCCTCTTCCTACGACTACTGGAAGAGAAATGCCACCTTCCCCATTTCGGCCTCGTGTGGTTCATGAGACTGTTTCTTCCCCCATCCTGCGCCTTGTGTTTCCCCAATGATGGAGGACTGTCTCTCAGCAGAAGTCTTTGTAGATGATTCGTTGTGCTCTGAATCGGTGTTTGCTGTGGAGGAGTTTCCATGTCTTCCTCCACCCGTGCTTTCATCGACATCGCAGCCTCTGCGAGTCATCTGTGCTCCTATGCCTGATAAAATTTTTGCCTCTGCTGGGACCTCAAAGCCATTAGCGTCTGCTCAGCGAGATCTTCTTGCGACGACTAAGAGCCCTCACAAGAAAAAGGCCCGACATCATTGTAGCAAGAGGGACGGGATTCCTGTGTCCTCTTCATCTAAATGAGACAGCTGCATAGACCGCCATCGTCATAGCCACTCTTCCTCTTCGGGACGTGCTTGCTCCCCTTGACAGAAGACATCTGAGCCTCCTCCCTCGTCGCTGAGGCTCAAGTCTCATTCAGATACAGGTCAGTCTCCGTAAGCTTAATTTCGCATTGAAGGTCTTTTCCCTTAACGTTCGTTCCCTTGGCTCGTCCTTCAAGCCATCAGTTTTGTTTTCTTTTATTGCCCTGTACAGGCCAGATGTCCTTCTCCTTCAAGAGGTTAAGCTTACTACTTCTCAACAGCCTGCTAACCTCCCTGGATTTGCAGTCAATATCCATGTGTGCATTTCTGCACCAACTCATCTTCACCACAAGGGCAGGGGGTTGTGTCCATCTTCTTCAACCCCTCCATCATGGCATCGAACTGTGTTTTTGACTGCGAGTGCAGGGTAATTTTTTGGACCTCCTATTATCTGGTCTCAAATTCTGATTGCTTAATATGTACGCCCCGTGTTTATCAATAGAGAAATGGATATTCTTTGAAGATCTGGATCTTTACTTTTGCTTGTCCTTGCCTGTAGTGGTTGCTGGGGACTTCAATTGCCATCCGGACGAGAACGGCATCTTTTCGTCCGGGTGGGTTTACTAGTTATGCCAGCGGAATGCACTTTTCGATTCTCTGGCGTCTTCTTCCCATTCCAGCCAGTGTGGGCTTCCATCTTTCATCAGGGTCTCTCTGCGTCTTCGAGGTTGGAACTACTTCTCATTGA
The DNA here is from genome assembly GCA_023313115.1 of Rhysida immarginata. Taxonomy (NCBI): domain Eukaryota; kingdom Metazoa; phylum Arthropoda; class Chilopoda; order Scolopendromorpha; family Scolopendridae; genus Rhysida; species Rhysida immarginata. The sequence goes on from JAHWFO010106624.1 coordinate 223,015, forward strand.
CACCGCTTTTGCTGGTGCTCTGGGTTCCAAGGAGGACATTCCATGCTCGTTTTCTGACCACAGTGACATCAACTGGTCTTGGAACCCTCCATTCCCAGCTTTCTCTGCAGGCCCTACTTCGAACAATTGGTTTCTGAAAGTTTTCTCTGCTTGACATCGATAAATATAATGGAATGTTCATTCAGTTTGTGGAAAGACATCTTCACAACCTGCCTCCGTCGCTAGCTTCGGGGCTTTCTCTTAAATCCAAGATCCGTCATTTTCTCAGAAATATTGGGTTTGACGCAATCGGCGACATTTGCTCATGCAGCAAGAAATCCTGTGCCTCCTCCGCTGTTCCATCCCGAAGGGGAATATGCCGATGACATCCACCAGTTGAAGAGCGAGATTAACGCTCCAATGATCCGCAGGGCTACCGCGCAGCTCTCAGGGCCAAACCGTCCTGGTCAGCTGATGTACAACATATGTCGTCAGCTGTGTTCACTGAGGAGAAGCATCGCGCCAGTAAGAAGAAGTGTTATTGTTTGGTGGTGGAGAATGGGACAGTAGAAACTGACTCTGACATCTTGTCTGCCTTTTTTCATCATTTTTTGCCACCCTGTCTTTCCATCCAATGCCACGATGAAGTGGATTGAGGCACTTAGACCTTTCACTGCTGACGCTGACCTGTCAATTACCCATCCCTTTTCCGAAGATGATGTTAAGAAGTTTCTCTCGATGGATGGCCGTCATCCATGCAGCCCTGGATTAGACGGCATCCCGTACTCGTTCTTTAATGCAACTTGGAAACTTCTAGGACCTTTCCTAGTGCAAGTATTCAATTATATCCTCAAGTACCCTTCCTCCATCACATCGGACTTTATCACGGGGAGAATCATCTTGCTCCCCAAGGACCAGATCGTGAACTTCTCACCCAGTGCAGGCCTTTTCCTCTACTTAACACAGATTACAAGGTCTTCACTGGTGTGCTCCAACAACGGCTCAAATATTTCGTCGACCAGTTTTTCGATCCAGCACAATCCTGCTCCATTCCATCTCGCAGGATGTCAGACAAACTGATTACCATCAAATGTGTTATGGAGGAAGCGGTTCGTGTCGTCAGACTCTCACTGTGCTAAGTCTTGACCAGGAAAAGGCCTTTGACAAGGTGAATCACGTATTCTTTTTCCGTGTGTGTCACCATCTTCATCGTCAGAAATTTGCTATGATTATCTCAGCACCGTATGCTTCTGCCACATCATGCGTGGCGATTAATAGCTCCACTTTGCCTTTCTTCGAACTGTCCAAGGGTGTCAGGCAGGGGTGTCCTATCTCTCCTCTATTATACATATTCAATTTGGAGCCACTATTGCAACATCTTAATCGCCACCCACATGTCCAGGGGCATGATTTGCCAGCTGCTTCCATCAACATCCAGATGCTGGCATATCGAGATGCTGGCAAATGCTGGCTGTGTTATTTGCATCTGTTCCGTATTCCCTAGTCATCTATAAAGAATCCTTCAATCTCTTTAGTACTTTGACGAGAAGTTACATCAATCTCGTCAAGTGTAAAGGCATCACTATTGGAAAATGGAGTCAGACTGTCTGCAATCCTTCCCAATAACGTGGTGCGAGCAAATTACAGTACTGGGATATGTTTTTTACTTTCTACCTAATATGCACTCTCGTCACTGGCAGCTGGTAATTACCAAATGCATCGCCTGCCATGGCAATCACTTTCGTTTTATCACTTCGATGTTTGTCCAGGAAAGGTTCGTCCAGACACACGTTCTACCGATCTTGTCTTCCAAGTGCCTGTTCGGCCTCCCATCTACAAAGATGGCGTATTGAAAAGTAATGCCTCCAAGGCTGTAACTTTTTTATTTTTTAACCAATTTTCAATATTCTTTTTTGTAGTATCTGATACTTACATTTGCCCTCTATGTACTGCACTATTCACTTTTCAACATAGTCCCTATTCCTTTCTATGCATTATGTAATTCCGTCGGAGAGGAATTACGAGGCTGCCGTCAACACTAGGATTGAATGGCAGCCTTTGATCCTCTTCTGCAGCATGATAACGCCCGTCCGCACATGATCGCCACATATCAGAGGGGGTTGCAGCACCTACAGTTCAAAGATGAAACACTGCAGTTCAAAAATAAACGACTTTGCACCTTGCGACTTTCACCACTTCCCAAAGAGGAAAGAGCACTTTAAGGGCCATGAGTTGCGTTCTGACGACGAGGTGAAACCTGCCGTTCGGTCCTGGTGTCAACAACAATTCTGGAATCACTCTCCGATGAGTTCACTCGACTAGTCACGCGTTTGCGCAATGCGTGGAAAGGGATGGGGACTAAGTCAAAAAGTGAATAGTGCATTACATAAAGGACAAATGTAAGTATCAGATACAAAAAGAATTTTGAAAATCGGTTAAAAAATAAAAAAAGTTAAAGCCATGGAGGCATTACTTTTCAATATACCCTCGTACATCTCCTTTCAAGAAGGTGTGTAGTGCGATATTTGACTGTGTGTGAGGTTATCAGCAGCCTGTCATCTCATCCGTTCAGAGCGCTGTTTATCCCCTTCGATGGGGAGGTTTGGGCCTGCCAAACATCCGGCGATAGCTCATCGAGGCTAGAATGGCTGCCTTGATTCGTGCCTTCCTTCTTCCTCTCCCTGTCTGGGCCAACTTCTGCTTTTTGCATTAGCGCTTCTTCTTGAAAGTTCGTCGGACTTTTATCATCTAGTCTGGCAAGACTTGTCAGCTTTCCTGTCTGGCCTTCGACAGTTCGACCCGGAAGACTGGGGAAACCTTCTTTTATGTTGGTTCTTCCAGTAGTCTGACCAGGGTGCGACTTCTGATATCGTACGGTGGTACCCTGACTATCCATGGTCAGCCCTCTTGAAGACCATCAAGTCTCTCGACTTTGAGAAGGCCATCTTTAATTTTCAATCGCGCTTGCTGCACCATGGGTTCTACTCTCTCCAAAGTCTATATCGCTGGGGAGTTGTCAGATCTGCTGGTTGCCAGCTTTGTGGGTTGCTTGAAACCATTTCTCATGTTCTTTATGAGTGCCTGTTTGCACTGTACATTTGGTATCGCATCTCTCATCACTATCTTCTGACTGACTTTACCTACCAGTCAGTGCGATTTCTGATGGACTGCTCCACCGATGCGGTGAATAAGCTGGACCTAGCCACTCCAATCACCTTTTTGAACAGAGAGCTTTGTCTGGCCCGTCAGTAGCGATCTGCTGGTGTCGATCTTCCAGCCACGGCCATCTGGAGGAGAGGCACCATCCATCTCCTTCCTCCATCTTGAATGGCATTGGCTTGGTCCAGCTACATTCCGGAGACGTTATTCATCATCTCAGCGTCTTTGTATGGTCATCGGAGGGGACATGAACAATATCTCGTACCTCTTCACCTTTCCCCTCGACATCATTGACCCACAGATGGGTAGATGGGCCTCCTTTTGAGGCATTTACATAGTTTGGTGCAGCCCTTGAGTTCCAACAGCTGTGTCTGCTAGTCATGGGAAAATTGTCATCATTTTTGGCCACTTCAGATATTTCATCGCTCAACTTGATTCTTCTATGATAACTCTCACTCACAGTTTCATTTTCTGCTTAATGCTGGATATGTAAGAATTTTCTGGGTTTTTTTCGTATTTACTCCTGTTGAGATGGACATGTTAGTTAATGACTATGACTCAGATTGTTTTGGCTTTGCCAAACTCTCCCTTCTCCAGAAGTGATCTTCACTGACAGATTTTCTAAGATGACACATTTCAATTCCATTCTGTTGTGTGCCATTTAACCCCCATTGGGACAAGGATTATGAATAATTTGGACACTGTAACCTTTCAAAAACCTTTAATTTCTTGTTGTTTATATTCCTTCTGCTCTTCCTTTGGCCCATTGCAATTGAAAATTTCTTTCTTTTTTAGGGGGGGGCTTTTAGTTTGTTAATTCTTGTCCCAGAGCTTTTTCTGGCTTTTGTAGTGGAAGGGGTAGTCTCAGTTCTTTTTTTATGTCATACTAGAAGAGGTACCTGGCGTTGCCCGGGATAATTACACTTGGATGTAAACAGAACAATCTCAAAAAATTAATTTAAATTTTGCAATATCTTAAAAATAAACACATGAAAATGCTTAGAATTAATACATTAAAAATTCTTTTATAAAAATTCAAAAAAAAATCTTTTTAAAGGCTCACAATGGCTGGACCTCTCCAAGGATGCCACTGTTAGTGTAAATAATTTCTTACTCACGTAATCTTACCTCAGATGTATACTTACTGTTGTTGCAATTTCTTTTATTCTTTCGATGTCTTGAAGCAAAAATTGGCCATTCATCACTTTGTGTAGTCTAGCGGTCGCCGATTCTTCTATTTACTGAGTTACCATTTGCTCAATACAACACGGAACTAAAGGAGTGCTTCCTCTATCGTCTTTCACTCTTTCTCAATAGTCTGCTAACTCATTATCTCCAGTTACTAAACATTTTTAAAGATTTTCAAGAAATTGTTAGGTACTAAGAACTCTCTTTTCTAAGAAAAGCCTGAATAACAGGAATTCTATGCATTGTTATTACATCATCATTTTATGTTCATTGTTATCATTCTTGGAAAGATTGCTTTAACATTACATCATCATTCTGTGCTCATTGTTAGTGTTGAATTGCGCATTGAGACCATTGTTGATGCGAACACAATGGGCCTATTGTTGCACAAACTTTGCCTTGCATTGTTGGTCATGAGATATTGATTGTTGGTTCATGCAGTGTGTTTGTGAATTGCGTGCTGATACCATTGTTGATACCTATTGTTGTACCAACTTTGCCTTGCATTGTTGGTCATGAGATATTTCTCATTAATATGCCTTGCCATAACCATGAATATCGATTTTTTATCGATATTTATTATTTTTCCGAAATCTGAGGTAGACAGTGACCTTCCTCATGCTTTGAAGGTCATGTATGCGAAATTTCATCAAGATCGGAATAAAACTGTAGATTTGTATAAAAAACAGACCCACAGACAGACCCACAGACAGACCCACAAACATCCTTCTTTATATATATAGATTTTGTTTGTTTTTAAATAAACTTTTCCCTATTAAAAACAAAGCAAATTGGAAAGCCAATTCAGTATGAATGATTGCAAAACAGCTCAATGCTGATATATAAATATTTTCCTGATGAGAAATGCTTTTCCAGCAAATTTCCTTAAGACTTCTTAATGACTAGTTTGAACGCCATATTTCTGGGTTCATTTTTAGATATTGTTGTGTTGGCCACACAATTCATTTACCTTCATTCCTAACATCTTGTTGTTAGCCTCCAATTTTTTTTATGCCTATCCTAATTAACAATTTTCATAGTTGCTTCTGGGAATTTGAAACATAGTTTCCACCATAGAAAACAGTATTGTTTAGTGCTATGCATTTGTCTTTCATGAACTTCACTTCATTCACAATCTCTTGTTTCCATATTTGTATTGATTTAACTCGATGTTACTGAATTTAACAAAGCTAGAATTTCAAAGCTGTAGATCAAATATTTTTTATATATACTGAGATCTGTTAAATTTTGAGAACAGTTACTCTCAAACCAATCTTTTTTTATTTATAAGTCATTTAAATTTCTGACTTAAAAGAAAAGGGGATTAAAATATTTTTATTTATTTTTATGTTAACAAAGGAAATTAAAATATTTTGTTTAAAATAAAATGTCGTATTCTCTTATCTGCAATAATTAAGCATACAATCACTCAATTTAAGTAGTAGTACTTTAAGAGGTTTTTTCCTCAAGTTTTCTTAATTTTGTTTTTAAAAAAAGAACACAACGTAATGTAAATTTTAAACGAAGTTTTAAAAAAATAAATAAAATCCACTATACTGATCACAAGCCAATCTTAAATGTTTTACGTAACTTTAACTTTAATTCACCAATGTTGTGAGCTAGTCGTTTGAAATTAAGTCTTAAATTTGTTTTCCTAAGACCTTTTGTGTCAATCTATTTTTAATTCATCTAAATGTCACTTAAAATCCAGTTTGGACGTGACAAAATCGAGAACAAAACTCTTAAAACGTTAAATTAGTTGTTTGATATGTTTGTTGTTGTTGTTGTTATGGGTAGAATCCTTGATAAATGTGCTTTTTCTAGTGATGTCCGTTGGATCCGGATCTCTGATTCGGATCTGATAATATCCGGATCCGGGTCCGTATCCGGATCTCGGATATCGGATCCGGATTTCGGATCTCTGATATCGGATCCAGATTTCGGATATCGGATATCAGATCCGGATTTCGGATCTTCGATATCGGATCCGGATTTCGGATCCTTTCGCTGGATGCGTATTAAGACTAATTAGGACTTAAGAGGACTAGGCTATCATTTAATAAAAGCTTTTATCAACTGCTTTCAGAAAAAGTTTACATATACACAATTTCCTGTCTAGGATCCGATTTTCGGATCTCGGATCCAAGATCCGGGTCTCAGATCTCGCATCCAAGATCCGGATCAGAGATCTCGGATTTCTGACCAAGATCCGGATCAGAGATCTCGGATTTCTGACCAACATCCGGTTCTCGGATCTCGGATCTTGAATTATCCGGATCTTGACATCACTAGTTTTTTCCCGTTTGAGTTGACTGACGAGCTCACACGCTACTAAGGCCAACTCCAGCAGCCTGATTGTGATTGGCGCGCACACTTGGGTATTGCGAAAATGAAAAATGAAATATATTTTTCAGGAGAAACATGAAAGAACTCTGAAAACTACGCTACCTTTTTGGCAAAGTTTTCTGTTGTTTTTTTTAATTAAAATTTCCAGATTATATATAAATTATGACATTTTTAAACTAATTTGTTTTAAAATTGTTAAAAAATTAACGTTATTGATTAAAGGAGATAAACAGACATGTAAACCACTTAAACATAATAACATTTTTGGTGAATTTTTCTCGAAGCAAATAAACGTTATAGGAATTTCCTATTTCATGAATAAAGTGAAGTGCACAATAGTCTGAGCCAAATATTTCTTACGTAAACGTTACTTTTATATGCAGTAATATATTTCTACGTTATCTACAGCAACAAGCAAAAAGTTTCAAAGTTTAGTTTGCTTTTGAAATATAAAATATCCTTTCTTTTAAAAACTTTATTAAAATGATACTACAAGAAAGAGAAGAAATGGAAAGATTGGGTGAAGCAACGATATTCTAATAGTTGGGAAAAAGAGCAGAAGAAGTATTAAAAAAGATTATCAGTCCTTAGCAATTTTCAAACACCCGATTCCACCTTTTGTCGCTAAGTTGCATAGTGCCAACCCTTCAGACAAAAAAAAAACATTTACTATAAATGCTCTTGAGTGAAATGAAGGAGGGAGGAGGAGAGGTTCATTTTATTATGTAATTATATTTTTAAGATGATAAAATAATTTTTTGAAATAATTATTTTTCATTACTCAATATATTTTTATTTACTTCAGACAACTCAGAGTATTTTCAGTTTCAGTTCCCTACATTCAGTCACGTAATAACGTGTGATTACTTGACCAGTCACACAGCAGACCAGTCGCTTTCTCTAGAGGCAAGTTCTGTCGCCGCGACTCGATGCAGCAATAGAAAATTTGCAGCATCCCAGAATGCTTTCCTGTTTTTTCCGAGCTGTGCTCAATCTTGCGCACTTATCCTAAGGAAGAGGATAAGTTGAATATATATAATGTATATTAATGCATTTTAATCACCCGCCATTCAAGTATCGTCTTTTAAACTTCAATACTTAGCATCAAAGGAATTTTTATCAATATATTTAACCATTCATCATACCCACTTGGAATCAACGAGGCAACATCACTCACCTGAAATCAACGATAACACCAGTCTTTTAGTGCTTCACATGAAATGCCAGTTTCAATACCAAGTAACTTACGATGAAAATCATCAAGTTACCACAGTGAGCTATTTCATCATAACGCTAAGAATCACATCCCATAAATAGTGACATTGAATCATTTATATAGATTATATCATTAACTTTGATTTTATTAATTCTTCTAATTCCAAAAAGAAACTTGATTAAATATTAAATAAACAATTAAATATTTAACTTCTTAGCTGATACTAAAAACACCTCAACAGACAAAAAAATTTATTTAAAGAGGAATAATTAAAATTTGAAAAATCAATGAACAATGATTCACATTAACCCCTTAATAACTTGTCATTAATACCAATGGTCAAAACCATAATGCATATTAAACATTTCCTTTTGATGTAATAGTCCATCTCGAATCGATTTAGATTTGGTTTTTGAAATGTGTTGAGGGGGAGCAATCACTTCATCTCGCCTCCTTATTAATTAGCGGAAGAATGGAGCTAATTATTGTTTTCACAATGTCCGTCTGTCTGTCCGTCCCCTTCATAATTCCCGCATTTTTTGAGGTAGAAGGTTGAAATTCACCTTCACTATTTAGTTTAGCTTTGATTGACCCATTAGGGTAGGAGTTTCGGGGGAAGAAGCTAGAGGGGACCAAAAGGTCTACGCGTATTTATGCATATAAAGGAGTGAAATTCGCCATGCAGATCCCTCTAAAAAAAGATCAACATTACTGTAAAGTTTGGGCCGAATTTTCTCAATAGGATCGGAGTTGTGGGGGTGGCAGTCACTTGGTCTTTAGAACTATGGCAACATATGACATATGATATACCATTGAATCGGAAATCATGAGAAACGAAAGAAGTTAGAGCTCCTTTTCATTTTATAAATACTACGTTCGATAAAATCATTTTTTCGATTTAAAACATGTGGGAGGGATTTAAAAAGTGCAGATAAAAGGATAAAAATAGATGACATCAGCGCTTCCGCTACACTCCTATACCTTCCTCGGGAGAATTATTTCTTGTTTTTTGAATGAAACCGTGTTTGAGGTTCCACGTTTTTTCTGATATTACATCCATCACTCTTAAAGTCCATATAACCCTCGTCCATCAAATCAGTCACCTTCTCAAGATGTTTCATTACATTTAATACACTGGATTCAGAAAGAATATTTTTAATGTAATTCCATAGGTCAGCAAAAGTTTGGACTTCTTTTTATGAGCTACTTTATGATTGCAAAGAATCAGGAAAATCAAGAAAATTTTCAAACTGGCTTTTGTAACATGGTGGCTTTTTAAGTTTGTGGCAACAGTTTGTGCACAGACATGTATATATTTACAAATGTTGAAATTAATCACATTGTTAATACAAGTTAAAAAGATGTACACAAATGTTTCACAATGTGCATTTCAATTCTCAAGTGAATGAACAAACATCTGCTACTTTTTCTACTATGCATTTATGGGTAGAATCCTTTATAGGGTCAACCAACCACATATCATTTTCAGCAACAGATATCATGGTACTGATGATAAACTTGCTTTTGTTATGATCCTCTTTAATCTTTTGAAGTTTTTCTGTAGATTTGTTTTTGGACAGTTTTATTAACTGTTCAAACATTTTGTCCCTTACAAGATTAATTAGAGCATGTGTAGTATTGCCTGATTAATTGCTTTGGGGACGATGAAAAAACCTCCATACGACATCAACACTCTCATTATCAGTGGAACTTTCTTCTTCCGCACCGACCTTTCAACACATCTTTCACTGTTCCCTTAGCTTCAAACTTGTCTCGGAGTTTTGTTATTTTTACCCTTTGTTGGCAGCAAAAGAACGAAGGCGCCGGCATCAAACGAAGCAGGCTCATGCATAGCCAATACCCACAAAAGCAAGTAGATTTGGCGGGAATCGCAGAAATTGCAGTCAACCACTCTCATGGGCCTGCGTATTGCCACGGTTAATAAGGTAATTAAAAGGGAATATAAGCAGGGCATTGAGAGCAGTTCAGAAGACGGAAATCATCGAGCCACCAGATAATGTTTGAGAAGATATGAAGAGACGAGGAAAAGATGCCCAGCTGAGAATTGTTCGCCAGCAACTTCACCTCGGTCTCTGAAGGCGAGGAAGGGAAATAGGGCCTTGGCACCAGGCAAGTTTGAAACTTTATTAATTTCTCGATCATACGAAGTTAATATTCCGAAGGCGCAGTCTAGAAGTGCTCGTCGTCCGCCACGCAAGTTTCCCACAGCTCCTCACAGAATTCCGATCCGCATAAATCGTGACGGGTGCGAAGAGAGGCGATGAAAGAGAAAGCAATTGAGTCCTCGTGCAACGGCTTCCCTCTGGCTCCCCAATCAAATTCGGCAATGGACAGTGTGGCAAGCCATCTGAACTGGGATATAATTAATGAAAATACTTTAGGATTTCCTCGTCCTCAGCCATTGCTCTATCAGAATGGATAAGGCCCGCCTTCACAGAAAACTACGGGAAAGCAATTTCAACGTAGCCACTACATAACGAAGAGGAGTTCATGCTCATGGCCCGACCCTGCCTCCACGACCAAAAACCTGAATACTCAGTTCCCATTACCACTGCCCGCCAAGTCAGCAGAGAATCTGATGGCATTCGACCTGGATTCCACAATCACAAATTCTAAGACTTTGCAGATAGTGGATACATCACAAGTTTTCCGAGCGTAGTTTCTCGAAATCCAGCCATCTTCGGTTAGTGTTGCAAGTGTTGGTTTAGCATTCGAGATCTCGCTGTTGCACGCTGCACTTGGCTTCTTACTGTTATTGACACTTCATATACCATTTTCACGACTCTCGGTATAATGGTGTTTGTTCATGCTTCTAAAGTGTTTCTTAGCATTTCATCATAGGACACCTTCGCTCGGTGGTTTACCGATATCAGCTTCCCGTCCCTGGTGGTAACACGTCGTCAGATCTCCACGCACCATAACCCATACTTACCTGTGCGAAACAGCGACGGATCGACTGAAGCATCCCTGGTCGATTGAGAAGTTCATCATCTCGTTATTTTCATACTTAACCTCTATTAAACTATAAGAAAAATTTACACCACTGCCGCTCGCAGATTAGTGATGGCGAGCTTTATATAACTTTTGATTTATTTGAACAAAATTAAATCAAATTTCAAAGTTAAGCTGCCCGTTCCTTGTTCACATCCTGCACGGCTTTTCACCTCTGGGTTTTAATAATTAAACAATTAATAAGCACGTGACACCCTTGTTGGCCATAGTATACCAAATTCAACCCTCCAATGTCGTTGAACCTCAACAACATTCTCCACTTTCCAGTAACACTTCAGTATCCACTTATGTTAATCGAATGAAAGTCTCACATCCATTTTGGTTTATAAACAAATGAACAACAATGAACCTGTTGCTATGCTTTTCCAGCGCCGTCTGGATCATACCCAACAAACCTTATATTTCTATCTCATTTCTTTGCTGAGCTATAACGTTTCTATGTATACATCAATATGGGACTCTCTGTATATCCGATTGAAAAATCTCTTCTTATATTGTTGATGTCTTTTTTCTCTAAAAGGTGTTTTCTTTTTATATTTTCACTTGTATTATTTTGACGAATATCGTCCAGCATTCTCTATGTAGTTATGGCTTGAATCAGTTTTCCTATAAAAACAACAACAAAACACAAAAACCATGAGTTAATTACCCATATCACCCTGAATTTGACACATTTAGAATTTACAAAAATTGAAAATTTACAAAAATTGAGCTATTCTTTTACTTCCAGATTATCATATCATAATGGAAAATTTTAAATCGATCCTCATTAGTTAATATTTGGTGCCCTAATTCACAGTCATGGCCAACATGAATTTAAAAAACTAACATGGCAACCCTGTCCTGACTTCAAAAGAATTATATCTATGAACATGCTCTGCCAGTCTTGTTTGATCCACCACTTGTAATGTTTCTCAGTGTGTTCCTGAATTCGAATGTCGTAAGATCTATGGTATTTTGTTATTCATCATCTTTTAAATGACGTCGTTTTAAATGCTTCGTTCCTGTATGAAGAACATAACTTGCATTAAGCTGTTCCTCTGTGTTTTTTTCCATTCCAGAAACTCTGAAACAATAAGAAATATTGAACTTGCAAAATCTTCGCCTTTAGCTGTCGATAATATGAATAGAATAGGGAATATAAAACTTACTGGACTCATCGTCAAATTCATAAATTTTTTTTTAAATAAGACACATGAATCTTCATCTTTCAAATGTTTATGTAATGACCAGTTTCGGAAAAACGTTTGTTTGCATTCCATGGAAGAACACTTGATTCTAGACAAGCGTTGTTTTCAGGTTTTTCGTGGCACTTGAGGTAAAGTAGGTTTATCAAATAACAAATTAATGTAGTCCATGATAAATAATGGGTGTCATTCATATAAGGTATAAATTATATCCCTGAGCTCCTTATCGTATAGTTTAATTCTTTCATGTTATCGTATACTTTCAATTCTTTTAACGCCTTTATTATAATCTCCAGTAACGTGATCCTAATAATTTTTCTAACTAATCCCCTGATGCACTCACCTGTTACTCCATACCTTAAATGTCAGTCTTAACGATAAAGATATCGTTTCCCTCCCTCTCTTTTAGATAACTATTAAATTAAATATGTGATATGATCAGTAGGACTAAATAAACAGGTTAATGTTTAATATCAATGACTTTTATTTTAAATTGAATAAGTAGAATAAAGAAATAAAGTAATGATTAATAAGGGTTAATCTGGTTAGTGATTAATAATACCAAATTAAATAAGTTACAATTGAATAGTCTTGATAAGACAAAATTATATTAAGGAATTACTCGAATGAATTCTTTTAGTTTCGTAAAACCTTATGATTTGTTCAAAAGTCCAAGTGGTACATAGAAAATTTACTTTAAGATGCATTATAGGTCGTTAGGTCGTTAGTTCGACCGCCAATTTAAGCACTGAATAAGTTTGAAAGGTTGTGAAGTTGGCTGTAGCAGTTTTGTTAGGTACAAGTGTGAATTTTATGAAAGGACTTATCTCTGATTGAACGTTGTTCCTGCAGAGAGTTTCTGTAGAAATTTATGTAGTATACGGACTTAGTTGTGTTTTCGACGCATTGCTGCAGCTGGTTGACTTTTCCGCTGATGCTCACTGGTACCCACGACGATTGCTGACGCTTGACGGCTAAAGCTCTCGTTTCCCGCAGCTTCTCCCGCTACTTCCTGGAGAGGCTTCGCTCGACTCCCTGCGTTTGCCCCACGATGTCGGATCCACAAGTATCAGACATCACCGCCTTCGCAGTCACTTCTTCGCTGTCAGGCTTAGTTCTGCAGCCTGTTACCTTCACATGGTAACACTCCTTCTATCTACTGGGTTTTGCAAAAGTTCTGTTACACTCTTTACATCCCCCAAAAAATGGACTGCTCATGATTTGGATAATTCCATTTCCACAAAAGGATCAAATAATATATTGGAAATTACGTGTTAACCTCTGAGTGATCCTAATGTCCACGACAAAAGCGATGGAAACGAAACGAGTAGAGATCGCTGCTCTCCTGCGCGCGGGCCACACGAAGTCCGAGATTGCCAGGCTTCTCAAAGTCAGCCGGATAACCATCCACAGAGTTGCGGACAGGCTCAAGAATGGGAGAGACCTTAAAGATCAACCTCGTTCAGGTAGACCTCAGGTCAACCATTTGGTTGTGAGAAAAGCCTTCGAACAAGACCCGACACTCAAAATGACTGCGCTCGCAAAGAAAAAGAAAATTTCGGTGTCCACAGTGTCCTGAGCGGTCAAAGAAGGTGGAAAGAGCGTGAGAACTCTGCTGATGGATCGGATACGGGAACATTGTCGGGAGCGCTGTCAACGTCTTCTCAATGACTTGAAGAGTCATGGCGAGCGAATTGTCATTTTCTATGACGAAAAGACCTTCATGGTCGATCCTGTCGTCAACAAGCAAAATCTCCAAGGTCGGCTACGTGTCTACAACCAAGCACCCGGCCTCTGTGATGATGCTCGGAATCGTGGCGTCGAATGGCGATAAAACGCCATCCGTGTGGTTCCCAAGTGGATACCGGCTAACGGCGGCTGATTACAAGGACATCCTGGCCACAAAAGTCCTTCCCTGGGTGAAGAAATTATTGAAGGGCTTATTGGTAGAAATGCGATTAAACATATCTTAGGATGATGATGTAACAACGTATGACATCTCGAAGGGAGTATTTTCTTCCTTCCTGGAAACAACAGGGAAGAATGTTCGTCAATTAACCTCATTCCCTGGAAACAATTTCTAAGTCTGTAAGATTACGCAGAGGAGAGAAAAACAGCAAAGCATTCTGGGATGCAACAAATTTCCTATTACTATGGCGAGATCACTCGTTTTCGAAACTACTTCCTTAACTAATTAATGCATTTGTCTGGAAATAATTGGAGTTTTCGGCCTGCTCAAATCTGACTGAGTCAGATCTGAATAGACCTATGACTATTTTCAGACTTGATTCTGCGCTGATTTGAGTCGAAGAGCCGAATGCAAAAAGTGACTTGAAGATTCAAGCAACATCCACCTGACTTGCTTCTGCGCTGATTTGAGTCGAAGTGCCGAATGAAAAAGCGACTTGAAGATTTAAGCGACATCGACCTGCACAATAGATGATTAGAAGGTTCCTTCAGAAACCTAACATGGCTTGCTTAGAAATGAAAATGACGATTAGTAATGAAATCTTCACTATCCTGAGACCATTAAAACAGATTTAAATGGCAATAGTGCTACGATCAGCATCTGTTGCCATTTACGAAAACAAAGAAACCGAAATATTTTTAATATTGTGGGAATTGTAACGTCCTCCTATGTCCGGCCATACCTTAAGGAGGATATGCTAAAAAGTTCAGGATCCAATGTCGAATTTTCCTGGCCAAGCCCAATAGTACATGAAATTCCAGTACGAGCATTTTAAAGCATTCTTTCGTTTTTCTAAAGTTAATATGCATGAGATCGGCACGTACCAGACATACTGCCGACGGACCTACTACCTGTATCACTATCTCACGTTCGAACATCACTGCTCAAGGACCCCGCAGCTACTGCTCTGAGATAACTGGTTGGGGTATAGCAAAGAAATTCTGGTCAGGTAAGAAATGCAAAATAACCAGGGGCTTTATTAAATTCAGTTACAAATCATGTTAGTTTTCATTTTATTCTTCACTAGCAGAGTTACCCGGCGTTGCCCGGGATAATTACACTTGTAGGTAAAGAGAACAATCTCAAAAAATTAAATTATAACTCCCAAATGATTAAATAAGAACTCAATCAATACAACACAGAGCAAAAGAAGTTGAGGAAATCGAGGTGATACAACGAAACTTTATCTAAACTCTTCTTCACTTGCTTCACCACTGCGGGGCATCATCAGATACTTTAGACTCGAGCTTTTCTTGCCCTTGACGTAGAAGCTCTTATACACTGTTCCTTTATTCAAAACTCCCATTGTTCAGATGTTTCAAATGCCCGTCTAGCTTTTTCTGTTTTAGTTGCAGAGTTTCTGTGACCAATACTCGTTCTTTCTTTTTCCTTTCCAGACACATAAATTTTTGCCAGTCGTCTGGACGTTTGATAAGGAGCTCAAGGGAGACATGCGTGACTCCTATGCCTCATCATTAGATGCTGCCTTGATAATGTTATCTCACTGCATCTTCACTTTATGCTCATTATTAATAATTCTTGGAAACGAACGTTCAGTCATCGTATTATCAGCATCTCAGATTCCAAAATATACACTTTCCCACAGAATATAGTCAAAATGTATTTTTAGGGAATTTTGGATCTGCTGTGCTACGAAATAAGCTACGTGATAACACCCGGGTGGTTCAGACTATTTTGGGATTAAATTTTGCAGTATTTTAAAAATAAACACATAAAAACGCTTATTAATTAAAACAGTTAAAACTCTTAATAAAAATTCGATACCAAAAAATTTTTAAAGGCTCACAATGGATGGACCTCTCCGACAATGCCACTGCTAGTCTAAATAATTTCTTACTCACGGAATCTTACTTTAGAAGTACACTTGATGGTGTTGCAGTTCCCACTCTTCTCTCGATGTCTTGACGCAAAACGTGGCTATTCACCACCTTGTGTATTCTAGCAGTTGCTGATTCTTCTATTTACTTTTAAGATTTGCTTAATACAGCACGGAGCCGTGCTTCCTCTGTCGTCTTTCCACTATTTCTCAATATTCTGCTAACTCTCCATAATCTTCAGTTACTGATGATTTTTATAGATTTCTTTCGATGTACACTTGATGTTGTTGATATTTCTACTCTTCTCTCGATATTTTGAAGCACAAATTAGCAATTCATCACTTTGTGTTGTCTTGCGGTCGCTGATTCTTCTATTTACTTGCTTACCATTTCCTCAATACAGCATGGAGCTAAAGGAGTGCATCCTGTGTTGTCTTTCCACTCTTTCTCAATAGTTTCCTAACCCTACATTATCTCCAGTTACTGATCATTATTAAAGATTATCAAGAAATGTTAAGTACTAAGAACTCTCTTTTCCAAGAACAGCCTGAATAACAGTAATTTTATGCATTGTTACAAATTAAAACTTATCCATATTGCACAAACTTTGCCTTGCATTGTTGGTCATGAGATATATATTGTTGATCCTTGCATAGTGTTGGTGCATTGTGTGTTGACACCATTGTTAATACCTATTATTGGACAAACTTTTCCTTGCATTGTTGGTCATGAAATATATATTGTTGGACCGTGCAGAGTGTTTGTGAATTACGTGTTGATACTATTGTTGATAAGCATTATTGCACAAACTTTTCCTTGTGTTGTTGGTAATGAGATATTTCTCATTAATATGCCTTGCCATAACCAAGAATATCGATTTTCTTTATCAATAATTATTTTTTCGAAATCTGAGGTAGACAGTGACCTTCCTCATGCGTGGAAGGTCAAGTACGCAAAATTTCATGAAGATCGGAATAAAATTGTAGATTTGTATAAAAAACAAAAAAAAAAAACCCACAAACAAACCCGTTAACATCCTTCTCTATATATATATATATAGACTAGCAGACTAGTATAATATATATATTATACTTGTAGATAAACAGAAAACTCTCAAAAAATTAAATATTTCTCAATTATTTAAATAATAACTCCGTCAATGCAACACAGAGTAAAGGGACCATCCATTCGACGAAAAATACCAAAAACAGGAATTTTAGGTGATACAAGGGGATTTCATCTAATCCCTTCTTGACTTGCCTCATGGCTGCGGAGCATCAGCAGATACTTTAGACTCAAGTTTTTCATGCCCTTGATGCTTACTCTTTTTCTGTTTTACTTCTTCGAGTTTTTCTAACCTATACTCGTCCTTTCTCCTTCCTTTCCTTTCCATTAATTTTTGCCAGTCGTCTGGACGTTTGATAGGAAACTCAAGGGACACATGCGTGATTCCTTTGCCTCATCAACAGACGCTGCCCTAATAATATTTTGCCACTGCATCATCATTTTATGATCATTATAAATAATTTTTGAAAACGAACGTTCAATCATCGCATTATCGGCATCTCAGTTTCCAAAAAATACACATTGCCACAGAATATAGTTAAAATGTATTTTTATGAAATGTTTAGATCTTATGTGGTACCAAATAAGTTAGGTGATAACCCCTGCGTGGCTCGGACTATTTTTTGAATTAAATTTTTTAATATCTTTAAAATAAACATTAGAAAACGCTTAAAATTAATACAGTAAACGTTCCTAATAAAAATTCAAAAAAAAATTTTTTAAAGGCTCACAATGAATGGACCTCTCCAAGAATGCCACTGCTTGTCTAAATAATTTCTTACTCACATAATCTTACTTTAGAGGTACACTTGATTGTGTTGCAATTCCCACTCTTCTCTCGATGTCTTGAAGCAAAACGTGGCTATTCTGTAGGCTAGCAGTTGCTGATTCTTCTATTTACTTTTAAGATTTGCACGGAGCTAAAAGAGTGCTTCCTCTGTCGTCTTTCCACTCTTTCTCATAATTCCGCTAACTCTCCATAATCTCCAGTTACTGATGATTTTTAAAGATTTTCAAGAAATTGTTAAGTACTAAGAACGCTACTTTCTAAGAAAAGCCGGAATAACAGGAATTCTATGATTGTTAAAAATTGAAACGTATCTATAATGCACAAACTTTGCCTTGCATTGTTGGTCATGAGATATATATTGTTGATGCTTGCAAAATATCAGTGCATTGCGTTTTATCACTATTCTTGATATTTTTTGTTGCAGAAACTTTTCCGTGCATTGTTGGTCATGAGATACCTATAAATAATATGCCCTGCCATTATGAATATCGATATACTATCGAAAATTATTAGTTTTTCGAAATGTGAGGTAGACAGTGACCTTCCTCATGATTTTAAGATCAAATGTACAATGTTTCATCATGATCGGAATAAAACTGTATATTTTGTTATTTTATAATTTTAAACATTAGTAAAAAGATGAATTTTATAAAAATTATGATTGACACAATCACAGAACAAGGAAGTAGTAGGCTAAAATTCCCCTTGCTAAGAGAACAATAGAAGAGGGTAAGCAATTCAAAGATGGTTGGGGACAACAATAGATGAGGGGAAAACCAGGAAAGGATTAGGGAAATTACATGCAGTGAAGTGGCAATTTGGGAATAAGAGGCATGACACCAGCAAGATATAAAGGGAAAAAGTTCCTGACAAGCAAAGGGTTAATATGCACGTCCATCATTATGTATATCGATTTATTATCGATAATTATTATTTTTCCGAAATCTGAGGTAGACAGTGAACTTCCGCATAATTTGAAGATCAAGTGGGCAAAATTTCATCGACATCGGAATAAAACTGTATATTTGTATAAGAAACAAACCAACAAACTCACAATCAAACGTTTTCTTTATAAATATAGACCGGCAGAAGCAAGCGGATTGGTTAATTACAGTTATAGGTTAAAAAAAACAACCTCATGAAGTTAAATAATAAATTAGTTTTGAGTAATAGGAGGTATCGCTATATGCAGCTTCCTTGCAGCCTTCAAGCTCTAGACATGCGCAATACAAAATTTTTCTCTTTCCTACAGTGTCTCTCTTCGTACTAAATCCAAATACAGTTTTCTTTTTCTACGTTCAGAAGGTGGAGGGAATGGATGAAACTTTACGTTTTATACGTGGATACATGACTAAGTTTTTCTTTTTTCTAGTATCCAAATTATATCTATGAACTACACAGTAATAATTAGGCATATTTCAAATATTATAGGAGAACAGCACGTGCTACTCCATTTTGAAATTCTGCCCACAATCACATCATTAACTGCACACGACGCATGCGCTGTACATGAGCCGTATGCTCTAAGGAGTGGGTTAGACAGGGAAGCCGCATATCGCGATACCTCCTATTCTGCAGTTTCTGTCTACAGACGAAGCTGTTGTTAAGATGTTTCCGATGTTTCAGATAACATTTTGTCTTCTCTACCTAATACTCATTCATTTCTTCGCTGGCATTTCGATACATATGAATTACTATTATAATCATTCGAAAGATTATTGTAGGTCATATTACCATATGTTTATTGGTCTGAAGAATTGAGTTCATGTATGCTTTGTTATCGGTTATCGTCCTCTGACACCTTTCACTCATTCTCAAAAGTCTTCTAAATCTCCATTATCTCGAATTACTGATCATTTTTATAGATTTTCAAAAAATGTTAACTTCTGAAAACTATCAGTTTTAAGGAAAGCCCGCACAACAGGAATTCTACGTATCGTTGCAAATTCAATTTTATAATTTTCTATCTTACTTCTAACTATATACAGGGTGTCTCAGAATTCATTGTACAGACTTCTAGGGGAATTAGTATGGGTGATTCTAAGCTAACAAGGTCATATGAATATGGGTCCGAATTTGAACGATAACTGAGATATGAACAGAAATAAAAATGCCACCACCAAAAACAACAAGTTAATAACTCAGGTTCTGCAAAGTCTAGATTAATGAAATTTCAGGAAATAACAGGGTACATAAGACTGTGTATACCGTTAAAATTTGATTGAGTTCCTATGAGAAGTTTCCGAGTTACACAGTCAAAATTGTAACAAGTGCTAGTTAGTACTCACAAGAGAGCACGTGTTATGATTTTGAATGAGTAACTCAGAAACTTCTCGTTGGAATTCGATCAAGTTTTAACAATATACATAGTCTTATGTACCCTGTTATACCACCAAAATTCATTAATCTAGGCTGTACCAAAATTCATTAATCTAGGGAGTTATTACTTGTTGGTCTTGGTGGCGGCATTTTTATTTATGTTCATATTTCAGTTGTTCGTTCAAAGTCGGACCCATATTCATATCAACTTTTTTGCTTAGAATCACCCATACTAACTCCCGGAGAAGTTTGTACAATGATTTCTGAGACATCCTGTATATAAAGAAGGATGTCTGTAGGTGGGTTTGTTTGTTCGTTTGTTTGTTTGTTATACAAATCTATAGTTTTATTCCGATCTTGATGAAAATTTGCATATAGACTGTCAAAGCATGAGAAAGGTCACTGTCTACCTCAGATTTCAAAAAAATATAGATGAGTTTCAATTTGTAACAATGCATAGAATTCCTGTTAGTCAGGCTTTACTTAGAAATGAGAATCTTTAGTAAGTCAGCGTCTATTGATGAGGCAAAGGAGTCTCGTATGTTTCTCTTGAGCTCCGTATCAAATGTCCAGAACACTAGCAAAAATTTATGTGCCTGGAAAGGAAAAAGAAAGAACGAGTACTGGTCAGAGAATCTCTGCAACTAAAACAGAAAAAGCTATACGGGCACTTGAAACATCTGAGCAACGGGAGTTTCGAATTTACAGCAAGGGCTTCTAAGTCAAGAGAAAGAAAAACTTGAGTCTAGAGTATCCGGTCCCGGTACATCACATAGAACGATTTTTTTTCGGATTTTTCGTAGAATGCATAGTCCCTTCGCTGTGTGTTTTATTAATTGAGTTATTATTTAACCAATTTGGATATATAATTTAACTTCTTCAGATTGTTCTGTAGACTTACAAATGTAATTATCCCGGGCAATGCCGGGTCCTTTGCTAGTCTATATATATAAAGAAGAATGTTTGTGGGTGTCATATATTAATTAGGTGTGACAGGAGAGTAAGGAGGACGGACGTTGTGTATGATTAATTTAAAATAGTATAATCAAATTAAACTGAAGAGTACATACAGGGTGATTTACATCGAATGTAAAATACCTAAAGGGGGTATTATAGAGGTAAAGATAAACACAAAACGTCCTATGAACATGGGTTCAAATATGAACGATAACTGAGATATGAACAGAAATAAAAATGCCGCCACCAAGATCAACAAGTTATAATAACTCAGATTCTGTTAAGCCTAGATTAATGAAATTTGGAGGAATAACAGAGTACATAAGACTGTGTATATCTTTAAAATTTGATCTAATTCTAACAAGAAGTTTCCAAGTTACTCATTCAACATCATAATACGAACGTGTTCACTTGTGAGTACTAACTAGCACTTGTCACAATTTTGACTGTGTAACTCGGAAACTTCTCGTTGGAATTCAATAAAATTTTAACGGTATACAGAGTCTTATGTACCTTGTTATTCCCCCGAATTGCATTAATCTAGGCTTTACAGAACCTGAGTTATTAACTTGTTGATCTTGGTGGCGGCATTTTTCTTTCTGTTCATATCTCAGTTATCGTTCATATTTGAACCCATGTTCACAGGACGTTTTGTGTTTATCTTAACCTCTATAATACCCCCTTTAAGTATTTTACATTCGACGTAAATCACCCTGTATAAATATGGGACTACGATTTAAATGAACATTTATTAAGAACAAAGGTAAGATATTATTTAAGACCTACAATTGAAATTGTGTTATAATAAAATCCTCAGTGAGTTTTCTTTTATGTAATGAGAGAAGAGAACGCGAGGACAGGAAACGTGCCAGCCGAAGAGAGGAGAGATGACACCGTCAGCAACGCTCACCTCTTCTCAGGACTCATCACATTATTCATATTTTACGTCATCAGCAGAATGTTACCTTCCAAGGTTCACCAATAGTTTTTAAATAAAATATTTCAAAAATTGAACGCTGCTGACGCGGTTACAAACGACCATTGTCTGTAGAGGCGTCTGGAAAGAAGAAAATAAAGAGAGAATTACTGTCGGAACCATTTGGGTTAGACGTATGCCGGAATTGTTCAAGATGAAGAGTTTGCAGAATAATTGAAGTATAAAATGTAACAGATTTTCAAAGAACTATGTGCCATACTGGCAAAACCATTGACAGTCTGAGGAAGAACTAAGAGATGCCAGCGAAATAAGTGTACGAGAGCAGGATCGAGCTGCTTCCGTCGCCGAGGTCGGAGAAGCACTGCCGAGTGAACCGACGATCCGATGCCGAGAACGACACCGATGTCCCACTATCAGGAGAGTAGGAGCTCCATCCTATGTAGAAAAACATTTCAATGTTGGTATACTATATAAACTAAGTATGCGTCTATTAACACTTTTTCTATTTTCTCTTTACGCCTTTTTACACTTTAACTTTCTGAACTTCCATCTTTAAAGATTAAAGGGTTATATAATAATTGGCAAGCTTACGTTTATATTGAATGTTCGGCGTTTCGGACCCTGGCCCTATGAGCATTTGAATGTTGAGAGGTCTTGGGCAGGTAAGTACCACTGACTTTGAATGAGGTATCATGGCGTCTCGCCATGATGTGATCCGGGATAATTAGGGTTCTTGATATTATGGAAAAATATAAATAAAAGTGTGAATCAGAATGACATTAAATTTCAAGTGCTTGCTCAACACTTGTAGTGAACATTACTAGAGCATACACTTTTGAAGATCTGGCATGATGTGCTTATGAATGCTATTTTGAATGTCGAATGCAGTATGTATTTGGGGCACCGGATAACGATTATCTTTATTAATACAGTTCAATTTCCTGAAATCTATACACGTCTGTAGCCCTCAATCTTTTTTTAAACAAAGAGACTAGGGACGCATATTCTGATGTCGAAGGTCTAATAAGTTTCATACTTTCGAGACACGGTAGCTTCAGTCTCCTTGTCTCCTTCAGTCTCCTTGTCTCTTCTTAGCTGATAGAATGGAGCATCAAACAACGTTGCATCCTGTGTCTGGTGTAGCTCTTGTTGTGTCTGACATGGTGGGGGCAGCCCAGCCAGTAATTCATCTGAAAATAAAATACGGTAATTACGAATCATTTGTTGGAACTCCAGGTGAATTATTGGCAGTATAGTACCAAAAGAGTTGTATTTACTCTCATTGTGCTTCTTTGCAAAAACTTCATAGACGGGTGTATCCGGTTCTTTAGTTACTATATGTAGTAATTGGATTGCCAAAATATTCTCTATTTCATCTTTCCCTTTCCTTCCATTTGGGTAATGCATATTTCTGTTTTTGCAATGATACAAAACATCGCCCCCCCCCCCATGCCCCAAATCAATTGTGGCTTGGGTTGATTGAACCAAGTTTGTCCCAATATTATATCATATTTTTGGATTGGCAATAAGTTAAAGTTCCCTTGGAAGACGTATTTCCCACTTTTTAACGTGATATGCTTTGCTTCAGATTCCATGTAATCAAACTGGCCATTTACAAATGTCGCTTTTTTTTATTCTTTATCTTTTCTGTCTTTATCTGCATTCTTTTAGCGAAGTCAGTATCCATGAAATTATCTCGAGCACCCAAATCGAGCAGCATTTTAACTTTTTGCTTCTTAAAATGTGCTATTAGTACGCACAGATTCGTTTGAGTGTTGTCCTGTACAAAATTAATAGGAGATTCTTTGATGGTGCAAAATTTTATTCTTTATGTGCCCTTCTTTATTACAATGACAACAAACAATGGTTTTCTTTTTCTTCTTGGATGGTCGTTTAAAATGAATGGCATCTATTTCCATGGGTTCCTTGGTAGCCGCCATTGTACTAGGTTCTAGGTTCCTCTTGGGCCTGATACCAATTTTCTAAATATTCTATGGCTTCCAGGACTATACCAAATTTCTTCATGAACATGATTATTTTTAATTTTGTAGACAACCCCTCAATTAACCATAAAATTTTATTATATTCAGAAGCTTCATGTATTCTATTCAATAATGCTCTGTCCCGAGTCAGATATTTGTGCACATTGTTATTACGCAGTTTTAAACGTAATATATACCATCGTAAGGTAACCTGTGCATGGCCATTTGCGAATGCCTTTGAAAATTTACTTTTAAACTCTTCCCAAGATGCTTTTGGAAACCTCATGGCAAAATCTGTGAACCAACTTAATGCTGGCCCCTTTAATGATCCCGGAATTATTTTAGCACAATTTGCAGTCCGCTATTAGTTTAAAATAGCTTGTGAAATTATTAACATCCTCTCCTTCTGCTGCTTGAAAAGTCGAGAACTGGAGATTTTCTAAAGCCTTTTGCTCCATATTTTTATTTAAATCTACTGTACAGATATTTACATTCTTGTATTGACATCCTCACTCTTGAAAATTGCGGAGTCCTCCAAGCACTGTAGCACAGCTAAGTTCGTCTAAACACCATCCCGAACAGTTCATCAATGATAAATTACGAAGTGGAATGACTATTAGTTGCAAAAAGAACAATAAATGTCCGTTAGTTGTCACGGCTAAGCTATCAAGTGACGTCCTCCCTCCTGTCACATATTAATTAAGTGTGACAGCAGAGTAAGGAGGATGGACATTGTGTATGATTAATTTAAAATAATTTAAATTAAAGAGTACATATAAAATATAAAGATCAAATAATGAGATGCATAAAAGTTTCTGACATCACTAATTTTTCTGAACGAATTACACAATTGAATTCATAATAATTTCTTAGACCACTGGCTTCTCTGAAGAAATTAAACATTCAACTCCAGAAAGGTCCATGTCCCGCTATGAGGAGAGTAGGCGCTCCGTCCTACATTGAAAAACATTTCAATGTTAATATACTGTAAAAACTATGTATGTGCCTATTAACACTTTTTCTATTTTTTCTTTAAGCTTTCTACACTTTAACTTTATGAACTTCCGTCTCTAAAGATTAAAGGATTGTATAATAATTGGTAAGCTTATGTTTATAATGAATGTTTGGCGCTTCGGAACCTGGTCCTATGAGCGTGTGAACATTCACGAGAGGTCTTGGGCAGGTAAGTACTGCTGAATTTAATCAGGTATCGGGCTGTCTCGCCATAAAGAAATCCGGGATAGCTGTCCACTTCTCTTTCTCTCTGTTCACGATTCACTTCTCTTTCTCTCTCTTTGCTTACTCATTCCAGTCATAGCTGTTTTCGTATCAAATATCTCCTTTCCATGATTCAGTTCTTTTCAAACCTTTCTCTTTCGTATTGGAGCACTCTCTGTCTGTCTTTTTTTGTTTTTCCTCCTTTCTTCCCTTTGCTCTTCTCTTCTCATATCGTCGGCTCACCCAACGTTCTTCATTTTCTCTCGCGGGGGTTGCTTCCCAGTACAAGGCTTCAAAGATTTTCTTTTCTGTTTTTACAATTTCTTATTTTCTTCTTTCTGATCTTTTTGCGCTTGTTCCTCGACCTTAATCGCTGACAGTGGGTTTGTGGGTGGGTTTGTTTGCTTGTTTCTAATACACATCTACAGTTACCACAGATTTCGAAAAAATAATAATTTTCGATAAAAAAAATCGATATTCCTGGTTACGGCAAGGCACATTAATGAGAAATATCTCATGACCAACAATGCAAGGGGAAGTTTGTGCAACAATACTTATCAACAGTGGTATTAACACTATGCACGGACCAACAGTATATATCTCATAACCAACAGTGCAAAAAAAAGTTTGTGCAAAAATAGAGTTCATCAATGGTGTGAACATGCAATGCACCAATACTATGCAAGGATCAACAATATATATCATGACCAACAATACAAGGTAAAGTTTGTGCAATTTATAAGTTTCAATTTGTAACAATGCATAGAATTCCTGTTATTCAGGCTTTTCTTAGAAAAAAGAGTTCTTAGTACTTAAGAATATATGGTCATTAACTGGAGATAATGGAGAGTGAGCAAACTATTGGAGTGGAAAGATGACAGAGGAAGCACTCCTTTAGCTCTGTGCTGTATTGAGCAAATGGTAAGCAAGTAAATTAAAAAAATCGAAGACAGCTAGACAGTACAAAGTGATGAATGGCCAAGATTTGCTTCAAGACATCGAGAGAAAAAAGGGAATTGCAACAACATCAAGCGTACACTCATGTGCAAAAAGGTTTTACCTCATCCGTAGGGGCTGAGCTTTCTGGATGTTGATCAGTTGCAGCATCAGGTTACTTCTACTGAAAGTCAAGGCAGAGTTCGAATCCAATATGGATAGACGTTTTTTTTTTCATTATCGAGTTTTAACTTCGTAAACAATGTATGTTTTAAACAGTGTATGTAAAGAAGACAATAAACGATTAAAATGTTTTCATCCAAATTTGCAATTTGATCTGTTTATTTCAGGGTTTAAAAAACTTTTCATGTTAATTGTCCTGTCATGCTGTATTCTATATTTTAGTTTTTAATAAAATATACACTAATTCATAGCACTGTTACTTTAACAAAAATCATCTTTTGTTGAAATCATTTAATATTCTCTACTATTAAAATATATAATCCTCTATATTAAAATACAAAGCATTTTCTGTATGACCAAAATGGGCACTTCTGCGCATGGGCATCTGAAGCCAGCAAAGAAAGTTACGACAATCCATCAGTAGCCAGGGATTGTTGTAATGAGACAATATTCAATCATTGTTTTGAATTAGACAAACTGAAGATATGCAGAGAGAAAATCCTACCTTGATCATTTTATGACGTTCCTTGTGACGATCTCACTGCCCAGTGTGGGAAAGCAATTTCGATGCTTGGGTTTTTTCTCTCCTTTTCCAGTAAATGAAATCGGGCTGCAAATCCATCATCGTACATGTCAGGTTAGGTTAGGTTAGGTTAGGCTAGGTTAGGTTGGGTAAATAATGTCTCGGTATTTCACCTAGAATTCATGTTTTGCGTATTTTTTATAATAGTTAGCCCCTTTGCTCTGTGTTTTTATGATTAGGTTATTACTTAACCCAATTTGGAGTTATAATTTAACTTCTGGTGATTGTCCAGCTTACCTGCAAGTATAATTATCCCTGGCAATGCCGGATCGTCTGCCAGTTCTAACTTCTATATAAAGAAAGATGTTTGTAGATTAATAATAATTATAGATTAAAAAATCGATATTCATGGTTATGGCAGGGCATATTAATGAGAAATATCTCATGAGCAACAATGCAAGGAAAAGTTTGTTCAACAATAGGCCCGTCGTGTTCGCATCAAAAATGGTATCAATGCGCAATTCACCAATAACAATGAGCACAAAATGATGATGCAATGATAAGGCAATCCTTTCCAAGAATTATAACTATGAACATAAAATGATGATGCAATTTGGATAAGTTTCAATTTATAACAATGCATAGAAATTCTGTTATTCAGGCTAGTCTTACAAAAGATAGTTCTTAGTACTTAAAAATTTCTTAAAAATCTTTAAAAATAATCAGTAACTGGAGATAATGGAAAGTTAGCAGACTAATGAGAAAGAGTGAAGAGACGACAGAGAAAGCACTCCTTTACTTCTGTGCTGTATTGAGCAAATGGTAACTAAGTAAATAGAAGAATTGGCAACCGCTAAACTACACAAAGTGATGAATGGCCAAGATTTGCTTCAACACATTGAGAGAAGAGTGCAAATTGCAACAACATCAACTGTACATCTGAAGTAAGACTATGTGAATAAGAAGTTATTTAGACTAGCAGTGGCATCCTGGGAGAGGTCCATCCATTGTGAGCCTTTAAAAAATTTTTTGTCGAATTTTCATTAAGAATTTTAATGGATTAATTAAGAATTTATTATTAATTTTAAGGATTTTCATGTGTTTAAAAATATTGCAATATTTAATAAAAAAAAAGTCCGAGCCACTCAGGGATTATCATCTAGCTTATTTGGTAGCACTTCAAATCCAAACATTTCATAAAAATACATTCTGACTATATTCTGTGGGATGTGTATAGTTTGGAAACTGAGATGCTGATAATGCGATGATTGAGCGTTCGTTTCCAAAAAAACGAAAAAGCTATACGGGCATTTAAAACATCTTAACAAAGGGAGTTTCGAATAGAACAAGAGAGTACAAGGGCTTCTACGTAAAAGGCAAGAAAATCTTGAGTCTAAAGTCCAGATGGTGATGTGGCACAATGGTGAGGCAAGTCAAGAAGAGTTTAGATAAATCCCGGTGTATCACTTGGAATTCCTGTATTTTGTATTTTTCGTAGAATGGATAGTCCCTTTGCTCTGTGTTAGATTGATATAATTTAATTTTTGAGATGTTCTGTTCACCTACAAGTGTAATTATCCCAGGCAACGCCGGGTACCTCTGCTATTCTTCTTCTTTCTATATATATAAAGAAGGATGTTTGTTTGTTTGTTTGTTTGTTTGTTTGTTTTTTATACAAATCTACAGTTTTATTCTGATGCTGAGACAATTTTGCCTACACGACCTTCAAAGCATGAGGAAGGTCACTGTCTACCTCAGATTTCGAAAAAATAATAATTATTGATAAAAAATCGATATTCATGGTTATGGCAGGGCATATTAATGAGAAAAATTTCATGACCAACAATGCAAGACAAAGTTTTTGCAACAATGAGTATCAACAATTGTATCAACACCCAATGCACCAGCACTATGCAGGGGTCAACAATATATATCTCATGACGAATAATGCAAAGCAAGTTTTGTGTCATACAGATAAGGCTCAATGTGTAACAATGCATGGAATTCCTCTTATTTAGGCTTTTCTTAAAATTTGTGGGGTGCTCAAAAGCAGCTGTCATTAAAGTGTTTAAAGACTGGATGGTTAGCCTGCAGATGGGGTCTGAACGTTCGCGTTGTGGCCGCCCGCGGATGGTTGATGATCGGACAGAATGGAGACTGTCACGACTCATAAAGGATAACAGAAGGGCAACTGCACATCAAATCACTGCTGACCTTAATCAGGGGTCCTCCAAAACGGTCTCTGAATGCACTTTCCGCCGCACACAGCATCGCATGGGGTACAAAAGCCAAAGACCTGTCTGCATGCCTATGCTGTCTGCAGCCAACAAGCGGAAACGACTCCAATTCGCTCAGTAGCACAAGGACGGGACTATCGAGCAGTGGAAACAAATCATGTGGTCTGACAAGTCACGATTCCAGTTACATCATGCAGACAGCCACAAACGAATCTGGCAAGAACAGCACGAAAGCATAGACCCCGCATGCATGAGTACAAGCCTGTGCGACAGTGTTATGATCTGAAGAATAATTTCCCGGCATGCGTTTGGTCCGTTAATACGTGTTGAACAACATCTGGTTGACACAGCATACCTCCGTAACGTCGCCGATCAAGTCCACCCTGTCATATTGATGGCGTACCCCAATGGAGATGGCTATTTCCAGCAAAACAATGAGCTCCTATTGTGCAGGACTGGTTCCAGGGACATGAGGGGGAATTAACTTACTTGGGTGGCCCCCACAATCCCCAGATATCACTCCATTTGAGCATTTGTGGGACGAAGGCGAACGAACCATCGGACGGCTGGATCCACCACCATCGAATCTAGCACAACTAGACAGTACTATCCATCAGGCATGGCGTCAGATTCCTCCCACAGCTTTCTAATATCTCGTGGAAAAAATGCCACCAAGAATCACCACAGTATGAAAGGCAAAAGGTGGCCCAACGACAAACTGACAGGGTGGTCATAATAATATGCTCACTCAGTATATATCTCATGACGAACAATGCAAGGAAAAGTTTTTGCACCAATAGGTATCAACAATGATGTCAACACGCAATGCCAACACTATGCAAGAATCAACAATATGTATATCATGCAAGTAAAAGTTTGTGCAAAATAGATAAGTTTCAATTTGTAAGAATCCATAGAATTCCTGTTATTCAGGGTTTTCTTAGAAAACAGAATTGTTAGTACTTAACAATTTCTTGAAAATCTTTAAAAATGATTATTAACTGGAGATAATGGAAAGTTAGCAGACTATTGAGACAGAGTGGATAGACGACACAGGAAACACTCTTTTAGCTCCGTGCTGTATTGAGCAAGCAAGTGGTAAGCAAGTAAATAGAAGAATCGGCGACCGCTAGACTACACAAATGGCCAAGTTTTGCTTCAAGACATGGAGAGAAGATTGGGAATTGCATCAACATCAAGTGTACTGCTAAAGTAATATTACATGAGTAAGAAATTATTTAGAGTAGCAGTCGCGTTCTTAATTTTTTTTCGAATTTTCAATAAGAATTTTTACTGAATTATTTTAAAGCGTTTTTCATGTGTATATTTTTAAGATTTTGCAAAATTTAATCCAAAAAAGAAAATCCGAGCCATGCCGGGGTTATCACCTAGCTTATTTGGTAGCAGGCCAGATCCAAACATTTCATAAAAATACACACTGACTATGAAATCAGTGGGAATGTGAATATTTTGGAAACTAAGATGCTGATAAAGCGATGATTGAACGTTCATTTCCAAGAATTGTTAATAATGAGCATAAAATGATGATGCAGTAACAGAACATTAATAAGGCAGCGTTAATTGATAAGGCAAATTTGTCACGTTTGCCTATCAAACGTCCAGACGACTGGCAAAAATTTTTGTGTCTAGAAAGGAAAGAGAAAGAACTAGTATTGGTCAGAAAAACTCTGCAACTGAAACAGATAAAGGTATACGGGCATTAGAACCATCTGAACAACGGGAGTTACGAATAGAGCAAGAGGAATAAAGAGCTTCTACGTCAAGGGCAAGAAAAACTTGAGTCTAAATTATATGGTTATGTTCCGCAATGGTGAAACAAACTCAAGTCTCGGCATATCACTTAGAATTCCTTTTTTCGTATTTTTCGTAGAATGGATAGTCAATTTGCTCTGTGTTGTATTGATTAAGTTATTATTTAATCATTTGGGAGTTATTATTTAATTTTTTGAGAATGTTCTGTTTAGCTGCAAGTGTAATTATCCCGTGCAACGCCAGGTACCTCTGTTAGTCTATCTTTCTATCTATCTATCTATATATATAAGAAGGATGTTTGTGGGTCTGTTTGTTTGTTTGCTTGTGGGTTTGTTTGTTTCTTATGCAAATCTACAGTTTTATTCCGATCTTGATGAAATTTTGCACACTTAACCTTGAAAGCATAAGGAAGGTAGTGACAGTCTGCCTCAGATTGATAAAAAATCGATATTCATGGTTATGGCAGGGCATATTAATGAGAAATATCTCATGAAGAACAATGCAAGGCAAAGTTTGTGCAACAATAGGTATCAAGAATGGTATGAACACGCAATACACAAACATTCTGCACGGACCAACAATATATATCTCATGACCAACAATGAAAAGCAAAGTTTGTGCAACAATAGGTATCAGCAATTGTATCAATACGCAATTCACCAATAACAATGAGAACAAAATGATGATGCAATGATAGAAAGTTCATTTCAAAGAATTATAACACTGAACATAAAGTGATGATTTAATGATAGAACATTCGTTTCCAAGAATTAGTAACAGTGAACAGCAAATGGATATAATAGACGATATAGATAGGGCAGTCTCTGTAGATGCGGCAAAGGAAATACACCTGTCTTCTTTCAGCTCCCTAACAAGCATATAGACGATTGGTAAAAATGTGTATACGTTTCTTTGTATGTGTGTGTGTGTGTGTTTGTTTGTTTGGCACGTTTTAGCAGTGCATAACCTATTACAGTTAATTTCAAAAACCACATCAGTTTATTTAACTTCTTGAGATTGTTCTGCTTACCTACTGTGTAATTATCCCGGGCATCGCCGGGTCCTCTGCTAGTCTATATACAAGGTGATTATAATTAAAGTCCCTTTGTAAAAATGCTATAAAAAAACAACCATGAGTCCGAATGACTTCAAATTTGGACTGAGCATTCTTGAAGAAGGGGCATTTGATATGGGATAAGAAAAAAATAGTTCCAAAATTTATCACTAGATGGCGCTGTAAGCGGCATAACGGAAGCGGATTCAGCTAGAAGTGACATTTTGAATTGAAATACGACGGCTTTGGCATGAGTTGTTTATGGCATGATGTTTTTACATTAAAGTTGGTCAAGGAATGCAATTGACACTAAAACAAGTTAAACATGATTTTTTTTTTTATTATACAGTACAGTATTAGCAAAAAATCAACTGTACCGGTCAATGAACATGATTGCTTCGGGTTTGATGATGGAAAACATGACTTTCAAGTCATTTAACAGTTGTGGCACTGTTAGTGCAAAGCCCATCCACCACGGCAAGGTCGTACCACATCGGATGGGAAAAATCGGTTTTTAATTGTCCTTGGGCCAAAAACCGCATAAGAAGCACATAATGATTCGGTTTTTAATTGTCCTTGGGCCAAAAACCGCATAAAAAGCAACAATGGAAACGCCTATTAATTATCTCGGGACTTGCGCAAGACATGTTCAATATGCTGTCCACCATTTTCCTCCACAAGTTTTAACCGATAAACAGCATGTTCCACAACAGACCGGAGTGTCTCCGGGGTCACGTTGTGAACGTGGTGCGTAATCCGAGCCTTCAATTCCGCTAAATTTGCAACTGGGCCACTGAACACATGATTTTTAAGGTAACCCCAGAGCCAGAAGTCACAAGGATTGAGGTCCGGTGATCTTGCAGGCCAGGCTCTCGGAAAATGACGGCTGATAATTCTATCATCTCCGAAATGTGTCTTCAGCAGTTGCTTCACTGGCTTTGCAATGTGCGGAGGAGCGCCATCTTGCATGAAAATTATTCTATCCACGCATGCATGCTGTTGAAGTGTTGGAATTACCTGGTTGCGTAAAAGACACGCATACCGTTGACCATTGACTGTACAGGTAACGGGACCCGCAGGACCCACTTCCTCGAAAAAAAATGGCCCTATAATCAATGATGCTGTCATCCCGCACCACACAGTTACCTTTGCAGAATGAAGCGGTATTGAAACACATGCGAAAGGATTTTCCGTTGCCCATATCCTGCAATTTTGTGTATTGACAACGCCGTGGAGATAAAAATGGGCTTCGTCTGTCCACAAGATGTTCCATGGCCATTCATTGTCCACTTCCATGCGAGCTAGAAATTCTAAAGCAAACGTGTGTCTAATTGGCAGGTCAGCAGGAAGTAACTCCTGAACATGGGTAATTTTATAGGGATAACAATGCAGGATATTGCGTAAAATTTTATTGACCGTGCTCACAGGCATGTCTAAAGTTCGGGCAATTCCCCGTGCACTGCACGTTTGCACACCACTGTTCGACCCTTCCTCTAATGCTTCAGCCACATCTTCTACTGACGTCAAAGCAACTGCTTTCCTCCCTCTGCCAGATTTCACTGCAAAAGAACCTGTCGCTTCGAATTTTTTAATCATACACCTCAGAGCCTTTGCAGACATCGGACCACATCCTTTTTTCATTCCCTTTAATACCCGAAATTTCTTTAAAGCTGCTATGGCAGAGTCGCCATTCTTGTAAAAGAGCTTCACAAGCAGAGCGCGATCCTTCATTGACAGACCCATGGCAAGCTGCTGAGATACAAATATGACGAGAACGCCATGAGGCCTGCGTTTTTATAACACATGCAATGTCTCATGCGCATGCGTATCTTTCAATTTGCATAGTACAAATCCTCCTAGGCATAATATGCCGCTTACAGCGCCATCTAGTGATAAATTTTGGAACTATTTTTTTTCTTATCCATATCAAATGCCCCTTCTTCAAGAATGCTCAGTCCAAATTTGAAGTCATTCGGACTCATGGTTGTTTTTTTATAGCATTTTTACAAAGGGACTTTAATTATAATCACCTTGTATATAAAGAAGGATGTTTGTTTGTTTGTTTGTGAGTTTTTTTGTTTGTGTGCTATAAAGTTTTATTCCGATATTGATGAAAGTTTGCACACTTGACTTTCAAACCATCCGGAAGGTCACTGTCTACCTCAGATTTCAAAAAGTAACAATTATTGGGAAAAAAACGATATTCATGTTTATAGCAAGGTAGGTTAATGAGAAATATCTCATGACCAACAATGCAAGGAAAAATTTGTGCAACAATAGTTATCAACAATGGCGTCAACACGCAATTTACACTCTGCACGGCCAAAGAATATATATCTTATGGCCAACAATGCAATTAAAAGTTAGTGCAACAATAGGTATCAACAATGGTATCAACACGCAATGCACCAACACTATGCAAGGATCAAAAATCTACATCTCATGACCAACAATGAGTGGTAAATTTTGTAGAATATAGATAAGGTTCAATTTGTAATAATGCATACAATTCCTGTTATTCAGGCTTATCTTAGAAATGAGAGTTCTTAGTACTTATCAATTTCTTGAAAATCTTTAGAAATGATCAGTAACTGGAGATAATGCTGAGGTTGCAGATTATTGAGAAAGAGTAAAAAGACGAAAAAAGATGCGGTCCTTTAGCTCCGTACAGTATTGTGCAAATGGTAAGCATGTCAAATAGAAGAATCAGCGACCACTAGACTACACAAAGAGATGAATTGCCAAGTTTTGGTTCAAGACATCGAGAGAAGAGTGGGAATTGCAACAACATCAAGTTTACATCTAAAGTAAGATTACTGTGCCTTTAAAAAAAACTTTCTTCGAATTTTCATTAAGAATTTTTACTGTATTAATTCTAAGCGTTTTCATGTATTTATTTTTAAGATGTTGCTAAATTCAATTATAAAATATTCCGAGCCACGCCGCGGTTATCACCTAGCTTATTTGTTAGCACATTAGATCCAAACATTTCATAAAAATACATTTTGACTATACTCTGTGGGATTTTGTATATTTTGGAAACTGAGATCATGATAAAGTGATGATTGATCGTTCTTTTCCAAGAAATAATAATAATGAGCATAAAATGACGATGCAGTGACAGGACATAAATAAGATAGCATCTATTAAAGAGGAAAAGGAGTCACATGTGCCCTGTCAAACATCCAGACGACTGGCAAAAATTTATGTGCCTGGAAAGGAAAGAGAAAGAGCGAGTTTTGTCATAGAAACTCTGCAGCTAAAACAGAAAAATCTATATGGGCATTGGAAACATGTGAACAACAGGAGTTTCGAATAGAGCAAGAGGGTATAAGAGCTTCTACGTCAAGGGCAAAAAAAACTTGGGTCTAAAGCTTCCAGTGATGTTCCCAGTGATGTTCCCAGGTGAAGATGGATATCACTTTAGCCTGAGGCAAGTCAACAAGAGGTAAATAAAGTACCGGTATAAATGTCTTTCGGATTTTTCTTATAATGGATAGTCACTTTGCTCCTTGTTGTATTGATTGGGTTATTATTTAACCAATTTGGAATTTTAATTTAACTTCTTGAGATTATTCTTCTTAACTTCAATTATAATTATCCTGGGCAATGCCGGGTCCACAGCTAGTTTTTAATGAACCTAACTATATTGCACACTTTGCCTGATAAACCAGCGTCACTCGCGACTTTCTTTACCCTCTTGCTGTCCAGCCTTAGATTAAAATATTATCCATCTTCAACCCTGGGCAGCATAACTGCATACTTTATACATACCTCTCTTTTAAAGCTCCCCTTGCTTTTCACGTAGAAGATCTTTTTTTCATTTCATTTTGCAAAATCTCAATATGAACATACAGTAAAAATGAGCACATGAAAACGCTTAGAAATAATACAGTAAAATTTATAATGAAAATTCAAAAAAAAAATTTTGGTGTTACTTACTGCTTGGTAATCAGTTTTTGCAATTCGCACTCTGCTCTCGATGTTTTGAAGAAAAACTTGGCCGTTCATCACTTTGTGTAGTCTAACAGACTCTGTTCCTTCTGTTGATATTCTTGCATCATCGTGGGTCACCTAGGAATTAGGTGTGTGCATTATCAGTCACGCCGTTATCGTCTCAGTTTACCAATAGTCTGGTAACTCTCTTTTATCTCCAGTTAGTGCTCATTTTTAATGCTACTCAAGAAACTCTTAAGTTTTGAGAATTAGCATTTCTATGAAAAGCCCGAACAGCAGTAATTGTATGCATTGTTACAAATTGATCTTTATTAATAAAGGACAAACTTTGCCTTGCATTGTTGATGATTAGATACTTTCTTATTAATATGCACTGCCATCATCATGAATATTGATTTATCGAATGATAGTTATTAGTTTTATTGGTTTTCAGTAATTCTGCAGTTTCCTGCTGTAGACGAAACTGCCGTTGCTCAGATGTTTCCAACGCCCAGAGAACTTTTTATCTTCTCTCACCAATAATCATTCATTCGAAATCTGATGTGGACAGTGACCTTCCTCTTACTTTGAAGATCAAGTGTGCAAAATTTCATCAAGATCGGTATAAAGTGTAGATAAGAAACAACAAATTTTCGCCAATCGTCTTAATTGTTCTTAGGCAGCTGAAGGGAGAGATGTGTATTTCTTTGACTGCACGAAGGAGACTGTTTAATCTGTATCTGTTATTATATATCATTTCCTGCTCAATTTCCCGATGTTGATGTGGAAATATATGGTAACAGTAACTTCGACGAAGACTCTCTACATGGGTGGTAGTAGTTGCACATGATAGTTTGTGTCTGTTTGTTCCGCAAATCCAGCAAAATCAGTGGTTTACTCGCTACCTGGTAATCTGTTGATACAACTTGTACTTTGCTCTAGCTGTTTTGAAGCCAAACTTGGACTTTCATCCTTTTGTGTGGTCTAGCAATCGCACTTTCCTCAGTTGACAAGCATGCATCATCGACAGCCACATGGGAATATCGATATTCACTAGGTTACTTCCACTTGCTCAGTTTCTCAATAGTATGCTAACTTTCCATTATGTACAGTCGGGTGCAAAAAGGTTTTTACCTGCTCCATAGGGGCTGAGCTTTCTGGATGTTGATCGGTTGCAAAATCAGGTACTTGTACTGAGAGTCAAGGTAGATTAGAATGGACCTGTCGTTTCTGAATGAAAATAGGGTGGCAGGTATATGCTTGGGATGTGTTCGTCGCCTGCTCCCTCCTGACAATAATAAGCGATAGGGGCTGACAGCAGTATCGTTAAAGTCTCTGCCTACTGCCTCGAATGGCAGAGTTCGAAGCCGATATGGATAGACATTTCCTTTTGTTAATTATCTTGTTTTTCATTTCAGTTTTTCATTTAAGTTTTGAACAGTGTATATAAAGAACACCATAAGCAGATAAAAATTTTATCATCCAAGTGTGCAATTTGATCTGTTTATTTGAGGGTTTAAAACACTTTTCAAGTTAATTGTCATGTCAACTTTTCAAATACACTAATTCATATCACCTTCACTTTTACAAAATCCTCTTTTGTTTATATCATTTAATATTCTCTGTTATTAAAATATAATAATCCTATATATTAACCCGCAAAGTATTTTTTGTAAGAGCAAACAAAATAAGTTACGACAATCCATCAGAAGCCAGGGATTCTTGTAATGAGACAATATTCAGTCATTGTTTTGAATTAAATAACCTGAACATTTGCAGAAAGAAAATCCCGCCGAGGGCATGATTGGTTGTGCTTATCTATTTCACCATCATCCTTTCATCCCAAATAGCTAGTCTCCTGGACAAAAGCGGAGATGCAAGTTGAAAAATCATCCATCCATCCAGAAAGAAAATCCTGTCTTGATCGTTTTATGACGTTTCCTTGTGACTAATGAAAAACTCTGAAAATGTTCTGTTAAATGTTATATCATTAGAAAGAGCTTTAAAAACTGATCATTTTATCCGCTGACACTTTATGTCTCAGTTTAATACTTTCAGAGAAATTTAGTTTAAAGCTATTTTGATTTTATATATTAACTCATTTCTTATTCTTTGTGCATAATGAGATATTTGAGCTCTGATTATTCTATTTGTCTGTGCATAATGATTAGTCTATGTGTTGCTCTGACAATTTTTTATTTTATACTTTTTTATTAAAAAGATGGGGATTAATAATAAAAAAATTATCGGATGGTTGCATCTAGTTACATAATAAACTAGCAGAGTTACCCGGTATTGCCCAGGACAATAACACTTGCACGTAAAGAGAACAATCTCAAAAAATTAAATTATAACTCCCAATTAGTTAAATAATAACTCAATCAATACAACACAGAGCAAAGGGATTATCCATTCTTCTAAAAATACGAAAAACAGGAAGTCTAGGAGATATACCGGGACTTTATCTAAACTCTTCATGACTTGCCTCACCACTACGGAGCATCACCAGATACTTTAGACTGCAGTTTCTTGCCCTTGACGTAGAGGCTCTTATACACACTTGCTCTACTCGAAACTCCCATTGTTCAGATGTTTCAAACGCCCGTATAGCTTTTTCTGTTTTAGTTGCAGAGTTTCTCTGGCCAATACTCGTTCTTTCTCTTTCCTTTCCAGACACATAAATTTTTGCCAGTCATCTGGACGTATGTTAGGGAGCTCAAGGAAAACACGCGTGAGGTTATGTCACTGCATCATCACTTTATGCTCATTATCAATAATTCTTGGAAACGAACATTCAGTCATCGCCTGATCAGCATCTCAGTTTCCATAATATATACTTTCCCACAGAATATAGTCAAAATATATTTTTTGGGAATGTTTGGATCTGCTGTGCTACCAAATAAGCTAGGTGAAAACCCATTCATGCCTCGAACTTTTTTTTATGGAATAAATTTTGAAATATCTCAAAAATAAACACATGTAAACGCTTAGAAACTATACAGTAAAATTCTTAATGAAAATTTGAAAAAAAATTTTTTAAATGCTCACAATAGATGGACCTCTCCAAGGATACCACTGCTAGTCTAAATAATTTCTTACTCACGTAATCTTACTTTAGATGTACACTTAATGTTGTTACAATTCCCTTTCTTCTCCCGATGTCTTGAATCAAACTTTGGCCATTCATCTCTGTGTGTACTTTAGCAGTCACCGATTCTTCTATTGACTTGCTTACCATTTGCTCAATACAGCAAGGAGCTAAAGGAATTCTTCCACTATCGTCTTTCACTCATCATTGATCATTTTTAAAGATTTTCAAGTAATTGTTAAGAACTAAGAATTCTCTTTTCTAAGAAAAGCCTGATTAATAGGAATTCTATGCATTGAATTATATATTGCACAAACTTTGCCTTGCATTGTTGGTCATGAGACATATATTGTTGATCCTTGCGTAGTTTTGGTGCATTGCATGTTGACACCATTGTTGATACCTATTGTTGCACAAACCTTTATTTACATTTTTAGTCATGAGATGTATATTGTTGGTCCATGCAGAGTGTTGGGGAATTGCGTGTTGATACTAGCGTTGATACTTATTGTTGCAAAAACTTGGTCTTGCATTGTTGGTCATGAGATATTTCTCATTAATATGCCCTGCCATAACCATGAATATCGATTTTTTATCAATAATTAGTATTTTTTCGAAGTCTGAGACAGACAGTGACCCTTCTCATGTATTGTAGGTCATGTATGCCAAATTTTATTAAGATCGGATTAAACCTGTAGATTTGTAAAATAGACTAAAAACAAACAAACAAACATCCTTCTTTATATACGAGGTCTGTTCAAAAAATACGTAGACTGTTTGAATTGCGCGGGCCCTGTTGGTCCCAATCAAAATCGCTTGGTGTCGCCATCTTCTGACAGATCCGCTGATTACAAGGAAGTTTTTTGATTGCAAATATCAGTATTGGTTGATAAGCTACGCGGGTGTTTGTGAAGTGTGTTTTTTTTCGTTTCGCGGATTTTTAGAATGAGTGACTTGAACGAGCAAAGAGTTGCTGTGAAATTTTGTGTTAAACTCGGAAAAACTGCCACTGGACGAGTGGAAAAGGCCAGAAATGTGGACGAGAGGTGACTGGTTGTTTCATCACGACAACGCTCCAGCTCATTCAGCCCTCAGAACTCGAGAGTTTTTGGCCAGACACTCGATCACTGTTCTTCCTCACCCACCCTACTCACCTGACCTCGCTCCCTGTGACTTCTTCTTGTTTCCCAAACTCAAAAGACCTTTGAAAGGAAGGAGATTTGAGACGATTCCCGACATAAAGGCAAATGCGACGAAGGCGCTGAAGGACATCACAAAAGAAGCGTTCCAGGACTGTTTCCAAAAGTGGAAACACCGTTGGGATTAGTGTGTGTGTCGGGGAGGAGAGTACTTTGAAGGGGACCCAGATGTGTAACTTCTGAATAAAGTATATTTTGTTTTATGACGTCAGTCTACGTATTTTTTGAACAGACCTCGTATATAGAACTAGCAGAGGTACCTGGCGTTGCCCGGGATAATTACACTTGTAAGTAAACAGAACAAAGGGACTATCCATTCGAAGAAAAATACGAAAAACAGGAATTCCACCGGGATTTTATCTTCTTGACTTGCCTCACCACTGCAGAGCATCACCAGAAACTTTAGACTCAAGTTTTTCTTGCCCTTGACATAAAAGCTCTTATATACCCTCTTGCTCTGTTTAAAACTCCCGTTTTTCAGATATTTCAAATGCCTGTATAGTTTTTTCTGTTTTAGTTGCAAGGTTTCTCTGACCAATACTGGTTCTTTTTCTTTCCTTTCCAAGGCTCACAATGGATGGACCTTTCCAAGGATGCCACTGCTAGTCTAATTAATTTCTTACTCCCGTAATCTGACTTTAGATATACACTTGATGTTGTTGCAATTCCCTTTTTTCTCTCGACGTCTTGAATCAAAATTTGGTCGTTCTTCTCTTTGTATAGTGTAGTGATCGCCGATTCTTCTATTGACATGCTTACCATTTGCTCAATACAGCACAGAGCTAAAGCACTGCTTCCATAGTCTGCTCTCCATTATCTCCAGTTACTGATCATTTTTAAAGATTTTCAAGAAATTGTTCAGTACTAAGCACTCTCTTTTCTAAGAAAAACCTGAATAACAGGAATTCTATGCACTGTTACAAATTGAAATTTATCTATATTGCACAAACTTTGCATTTCATTGTTGGTCAAGAGATATATATATATTGTTGATTCTTGCATAGTGTTGGGGCATTGCATGTTGACACCATTGTTGATACCTGTTGTTGCACAAACTTTTTCTTGCATTGTTGGTCATGAGATATTTCTCATTAATATCCTCTGACATAACCATGAATATCTATTTTTTATCGATAATTATTATTTTTCCTCATGCTTTGAAGGTCAAGTATGCAAGTATCGGAATAAAATTGTAGATTTGTATAAAAAAGA
Source organism: Rhysida immarginata (assembly GCA_023313115.1). Taxonomy (NCBI): domain Eukaryota; kingdom Metazoa; phylum Arthropoda; class Chilopoda; order Scolopendromorpha; family Scolopendridae; genus Rhysida; species Rhysida immarginata. The sequence continues at coordinate 264,339 of JAHWFO010106624.1, forward strand.
AACCCACAAACCCACATATCCACAAATCCACAAACATCCTTCTTCAGCATAAGAAATTGACTGTTGCCAACCTCAGCAATACCTTCTTAGCGGAGGACATACAGATCGCTCTTATTCAGGAGCCCTGGATTTTTAAGGGCGGAATCAGAGGCTTGTCCAACTGTGGAGGTAAATTAATTTATGATTTTAATTGTTCTTCTCCCCGTGCTTGTCTGTTGATCAAAAACAGTATTAACGCACTTCCTATGTATCACTTATGTTCTAGAAATCTAGCAGTGGCGACAATTACTCTTCGTCTAGACGGTTTGGATCGTGACATAATATTTGTCTCGGCCTATCTTCCATACGAAGAAACCTCTCCCATCAATGATGACATCAGGAAGATATGGGAAACTTCGACTTCTCACAAGGTAGCGATCATCTTTGGATGTGATGCCAATGCTCATCATACCTTGTGGGGCAGTACCGACACCAATCTCAGAGGTAAACTGCTTTTCGATTTTATCCTAGAGAATAATTTAGATTTATTTAACCAGGATAATAGACCAACCTTCATTACTGCGGTAAGAAGGGAGGTTATTGATGTTACCTTTGGCTCTTCCATTTTGATGAAATGGATTAGAAGATGGTATGTAGATGAGAAACCATCTATGGCTGATCATCAGCATATCCGATTTTCTTTTATCACTAGTATAGACTGGGATAGAACGTTTAGGGATCCTAAACGGACTAATTGGATTCAATATCGCGAGGACGTTCGTTCTGCGATTTCCGGTCTTCCGACTAGAATTAATGATACTGTTGACCTAGAACTGCGCGTAAATGGGCTGCAGCAGGCCTTGGTACAATCGTATCATAACTGTCCCTTGTTGAGGAAGAAATATAAATCCCACAATGTTTGGTGGAATCATGATCTCTCTCAACAGAGACAAAGAATAAGGAAGCTTTTTAAGAAAGCTAAGAAGACCAGCGAGTGGTTAGTGTATAAAAATGCCCTCGCTGATTAAAACAAAGGAGTTCGATCTGCTAAATGTACATCATGGAGGAAGTTCTGTGAATCAGTCCAAAAGACTGTGGAAGGAGCTAGACTCCACAAACTCTTGAGAAACGACAAACCTAATATGGTTGGTACTCTCAAGAAATCAAATGGTGAATTCACCAGGAACAGTAAAGAAGTCCTTGAGACTCTAATCATGACTCACTTCCCAGGTGCTGAGCTCATCGATCCGCCGAACTTGGAGTGTCTTGACTCCTTCGTTAGGACATCGCGGATTGGATGGGCTGCAGCTGGTGAGGTGATCACCCGTAGTAGGGTCATGTGGGCTATTAAATCCTTTGACCCCTACAAATCACCTGGACCGGATGGGATCACCCCAGTACTTCTTCAGCAGGTATCGGATGTGATCTCACCGATCCTGTGTTCAATCTTCAGGGCTAGTTTAGCTCTAGGGTACATTCCAATTCTCTGGAGGCAGATCAAAGTGATTTTCATATCAAAACCAGGTAAGAGTCGCTACGACCTAGCCAAGAGTTATCGACCCATCAGTTTGTCTTCTTTCATGCTTAAATGCCTTGAGAAGATCATCGATAGGCGAATTCGTGAAGTTTTAGGGACTTCTGGTCCCTTTCACGTTAACCAATTTGCCTATCAGGCTGGCAAATCTACGGAGGTAGCCTTACACCATTTAATGGTAAGGATCGAGAAAACTCTGGAGTATAAAGAGTTTGCTCTAGCTGTATTTCTCGATATTGAGGGAGCGTTTGATAACACTTCCTACGACTCTACTGCTAAAGCATTAACTGCTAAAGCAATTTCTCCACTAATCTGTAATTGGATTCAGGTCCTCTTAGCGGATAGAGTCATTATATCTGATTTGTTGAGGGAGGGAATTGTTGCTCGTCCCTCCAGGGGCTGTCCGCAGGGTGGCATTCTTTCCCCGCTGCTCTGGAACCTGGTTGTGGACGACCTCATTTCCTTCCTGAACAATCAAGGTATTTATGCCCAGGGTTACGCAGATGATATTCTCATCTACGTTTCTAGGATCGACAAACGCACCATTTTAGATCTTGTACAAATGGCTTTGTACAAAGTTCAATCATGGTGTTCTGAGCGGAATTTAAGAGTTAATCCCTCAAAGACCACTCTAGTTCCTCTTACAGGTCGTAGAGAAACCATTTCCAATGATCTCATACCAACTTTGTTTGGCGAGAAAATCATTGTCAGGAATGAAGTCAAATACCTAGGGGTTATCCTCGATAGTAAGTTGACTTGGAACCAACATCTGGATTATAAAATTAATCAGGTTAAAGTTGGACTTTATTGTTGTCGTCGAGCCCTTGGTAAATCATGGGGTCGTACTCCCAAGTTGATTTACTGGCTATACGTCACGGCGATCAGACCTATTCTGATATATTGCGCACTAATTTGGTGGCGTAAGTCTGAACAACTGACCATTTGAACCAAACTGGCCTCTCTTCAAAGATTGGCGTGTTTGAGTATAACGAGTGCTGTCTCTACTACGCCAACCAAGGCTTTAGAAATTATTTTATCTCTGACTCCACTTGATATTTTTATCAAAGGCGTAGCCAGGAAAAGTTCTTACAGACTGAGAAATCAAGGACTATGGGTGGACTTCCCTGGGGCGAAGTCTCACACCTTCATTAGCCAGATTTTTACCAGTCACATTCTTCAGATGCCTTCTGATATTGCAATTACTCAGGCCCTTCCTGAGCCCTCGAGCGAGGTCATTATTGACCCCGTGGTAGAGCCAGATGGGTCTTTGCAATTTCCCAAGGGTGCCATTATTTGGTATACTGATGGCTCTCGTCATCACGGCCTCTCGGGCCTGGGCGTTTATTGTGGCAGTCCCAAAACCCTCCGTTTTCGTCGACTGGGTTCTTGGGTTACCGTCTTTCAGGCTGAATTACTGGCCATTATTTACTGTCTGCAGATGTGCATGAATAAACTCTATCTACATCGCCGTATTTTTATACTTAGTGACAGTCAAGCGGCCCTTAAGGCTATCAGGTCCTATAGGGTTAATTCCAAACTTATATTGGAATGTCGACAGCTCCTACAGGACCTTTCTTTATAAAATAGTGTTACTTTGAAATGGGTTCCTGGACACAAAGGTGTTGTTGGTAATGAAGTGGCTGATATCTTAGCCAAACAGGGTGCCAAGTTTACTTTTACTGGCCCTGAACCCTTCTGCGGTATTTCTAAAACTGCAGTTAGGGAGATAAATATTATCTCTCATCAAGAAATGATGGATAGGTGGGATCATACCACTGATCAAATACATGCCAGACTCATGATTAAGAGATCCTCTCTTAGTCTAACATCAGGCATTCTACAACTTAATAGAAACAAAATACGGATTATCATTGGCTTTCTTACAGGTCATGACTTACTCCGTAAACATCTACATAGAATAGGAATCCTTCGGGAAGAACCACTATGTTCGAAATGCGGTTTGGCAGAAGAAACAGCCTACCACATTCTATTTGACTGTGTCGCTTTGACACATCTTCGTCACTTCACGGTTGGTTTAACCCTTCTTGAAGATATCCACTTGGACCCCGTGGGCAGCTTGACTCGCTTTTTAAGTCTGTCCGGCTACCTCTAGGTGATCTTAGTTCTACTTTGGGTATGGCGCAATATTCCTTAGAGGAATAAGTGCCTTTGCGGTCAACTGCCTGGCTGTTGACTGACAGCCCACTTATAAGATAAGATAAGATAACATCCTTCTTTATATATATAACTAGAAGATTAAAGAAAATTTTCGGATGGTTTTGGCAGAATTGTAGTTGATTACTTTATATACACACAAAAAATGAGACTTGTAACCTTTCGAGCAGTCAAAAGAAAATAGCTTCCACTTACACCTGTAAATCCTTCCACATCACACCATAGCAAGCGCTGCTTCAGCTTAACTCTTGATCACGCATATAATTATATCGATACCGTGCACCATTTATATTACATTATTAACCAAATAGATTAGTTTATTTTTAATAAAACAAAAATTCTCATCAGGACAGCCAAAATCTTTTTGTGAACATAGTTGAGCACGTGACTTAAAACTTGCTTACCCCTGATGCTAAGCAAAAACTTAATGGAATCGTATGCGTGTTCGACCTGGAAAAACTAATCTCATTGGATTGTAGTATTGTAAGGTAGCCGAACAATTTTGACCTAGGTAAAAACCTTTTTGCATCCGACTGTACAGTTGCTGCTCATTTATACAGATTTTCAAGAAAAATATGTTCAAAGAACTATCCATTTTAAGATAAGCCCAAGAAACAGGAATTCTCCCATTGTTACAAATCAATTTTTTTATAATTCGCAGCAGTGGACTGAATCTTCATTACATGTCTTAACCAACGATATTTATATGCAGAAACTTTGTTGCGTGATGATACCATTGTGGATGCAAACTTTGCCTTGCAGTGTTGGTCATTCGATACCTCTTATTAGTATGCCTAGCCATAACCTTGAATATTTATTTTTTTATAAAGAATTTTTAATTTTACGAAATCTGACGTAGACAGTGATCTTCCTTGTGCTTTGAATATCAAGTGTGCAAAGTTTCATCAACATCAGAATAAAACTGTAGATTTGTATTAAACACACATATACAAAAGCACAAACAAACCCGCAAACAAACATTCTTCTTTATCGTTCAGTAAGGGGTCCATAGTGCTGTTTCTATCGATAAAATTGGTAGAGACTTTACAACACAACAATAGGAGAATAGAGTTTCCGACTAGTTTCGCCATTTATTCCCGGCTTTATTAAGGATACACACAAGAGGACATAAGCCTTTATATACAGAAAATATGGTACAGAATGAGAACATGATTGGATGAAGAAATAACAAATAGTAAATAATATAAATTGTACAGTGGCGACATTGAAAGGAGAATAGTTGAATAAGGAACCAATAACAATGAAATTATAAGTAAAGGAAACCTTGAGAGGAAAATTAATTGAAATATAAAGGAAACAGTGATGTAATAACACAAACAAAATTGAAAACAAGGACCTAGAAGAAGACTCATCCGGAGTTAACATAAACGAAGTTATCAATAAAAAATGGAAAGGAAAGTAGATATACAAATTTGAAAAATTACAAGATATCGGATAAAGAATTTAAAATTGAATAAATATCAAAAAACGGTTTGGCAATTGAGGAGGTGATCTGGAGAGGAGATCTTAGCTTTAAAGATCTCAATAGCTTCGAGACTGGCAGTCTTGAATGGGCCGTTGCATAGATGGAGAATGGTCATGATTTCACTTTGCTCTTTGGGGGCATATCCTGTGCGGGCAAGGTGGATCGTGTAGTGAATTATTTTGTTTCATGTAGGAGTCCATGTGTTCTTTGAATCATTTATTGAAATTGCGGGTCGATAGGCCTATATAGTATTTATCGCAAAATCCACAATTTAATCCATAAACTCCGGAATGGGAGAAATTGTCTGTGCGTGTTTGGATGGGGGGATTAAGAGAGCAAAAGCATGGGGTCGATGAGCGGTAGGAAACTTGGAGGCCTAGAGAGGAAAGGAAGGCGGAAAGGCGGTAAAATTGAGGGCTGATGAATCGCAAAGACACCCATTTCTTGAATGGGGATGGGTGAGGAGGTTTACGGTTGGAGAGAACAAGTTTTCTTCATTGGAGAATCCGGGAGAAGGTGGAAGTTGTGTAGCCATTTTTTGAAGCGAGGGCGCGTATAGTTCGGAATTCGGTGGCACGGGAAGAAGGACTGAGGGGTAACTTGAGTGCATGGTCGATGAAGAAACGGAGGGAGGCTTGTTTATGGATAGGAGGGTGTGAAGACGAACAATGGATTAAATTAGATGATGTGGTGGGTTTACGGTAGACAGAGAATGAAAAGCGGTAGTTGGAGGGGTCATTAGTGATGAGGATATCGAGGTATGGAAGAGAGCGGTTAGATTCGGTTTCAAAGGTGAACTGGATGTGGGGTGAGAAAGTGTTGAAAAGTTTAGCAATGTCTTGATAAATATCAAGTTCTAAATATCAGTGTTTTGATATTTATTCAATTTTATATTCTTTATCCGATATCTTGTGATTTTTCAAATTTGCATATCTACTTTCCTTTCCATTTTTTATTGATAACTTCGTTTACGTTAACTCCGGATGAGTCTTCTTCTAAGTCCGCGTTTTCAATTTTGTTTGTGTTATGGCATCTCTTTTTCCTTTATATTTCAATTAATTTTCCTCTCAAGGTTTCTTTATAATTTCATTGTTATTGGTTCCTTATCCAAACATTCTCCTTTCAATGTCGCCACTGTACAATTTATATTATTTACTATTTGTTAATTCTTCATCTAATCATGTTCGCATTCTGTACCATATTTTCTGTATATAAAGGCTTATGTCCTCTTGTGTGTATCCTTTCACGAAGAGGTATGTACCACCAATTATCGTGCGGACTCATGGCGTCCCGTTTAAGACGATTTTAACTGAGCTCAAGAAGCATGTTCCAGTGGAAAAGATCACCGTTCATACGGGCAGAGCTGAAACCGTCAAAGTTAAATGTGAAGATGAAGAAACACACAACAGGTTAGTCTCTGGAATTAAGTCTGATAATATTTTAAAAATTCAGCATCATCAACTGAAGTCGGAGAAAGTCTTGAAATACGTAATTCGTAATGTGGATCTTACGTATGACCTCGATGACTTCCAAGAAGACCTAAAAAGAGCCAACTACTTCCCGGAAAAAGTCATTCGATTGGGGAAAGCCGAAGTATCCATTGATATGCCGATGTTTCTGATTCTACTCCCGAACACCGAACACAACCAGTCATTGAAAAACACAACACGTATGGGGCCGTTGGCAGTTTCAGTGGAGACCTTTGAGGGAACAAGAAGCCACTACAGTTTTACAACTGCCTGCGCTTCGGACGCGTACTCATGGGCTGCACGGAATATCCTCGTTGTAACAAATGTGCTGAGGGGCACCAATCAAGAGATTGCCCCAAGATCAAAGGACAAGACCCCCCAAAGTGCATCAGATGTGGTGGACAGCACACATCAAGCCACACGAAATGTCCAAAATACCCCCAGGTTCAAAGGACGTCTAGTTCTAAAGTGACAGCAGGCAAATCCTATGTTGCCTATGTGTCTATGCCGGAAGATAAAGGCCTCAACATCAACGACCTACCAGGTATGTATAATCAATTAGGACGTATCTTTCATCTGTTTTCTAATCTAGGCAAAAGTTACCCACAGTTGAGTGGGCTCCTTACGAACAACTAATTTTAGTATGGCTGCACAACGTTATACTGTAATCAACAAAGGTGAAGTTTGGTGCATGATAGGGGCATTCCCCAAAAGCGTATCGAGTTTCACAACTTTCTGATAAAGCAAGAAATCGACGTTGCTTTCCTCTGTGAAATTCACTTCAAACCAAGCCAAGACTTCAAACTACCTGGCTTTTGTGTGTACCGTAAGGATCGAATGGCTTCAAATGCTGCAAGATGTGCGTCTGGGGGCGCTGAGATCATCATTAAGAAGGGAATTCAACAGCAAGAACTAGTATCCAAGTCTTATGCACGTATGGAATCGGCCTCCATCATAATCAATGACGTCTCCTATGGTGAAGTGAAGATGATTCACCTAAACATTATCTTGACATTTGCGAGCTTGCTGAACTCTTCAGTGGTGACACTCCAGTCGTCCTGGCTGGTGACCTAAATGCCAAACATCCAAGCGGAAACTCCGGAACGCAAAATTACAATGGCATGATCCTCTATAGATACATACAAGGTAGAGATAATATCATCGCTGCTGGACCTGTGGAAGACACCTACTACTGAGACCACTCCCCTAGTAGTGACATTCTCGCTCTTGAAGGGTTTCTTCAAACCGTACAATATATTCACGATTGATGACCCTTCTTCTGACCACAAGCCTGTGGCGTTGAACTTTGACAATGTTGACATAAATTTCCGAGAGGAACTCCTACATCATCAAGACTGGAAGCTCCACAAAGATATTCTTAAGGACTATGGCTACCATCTCGACGTTGCTTACTGTACAGAAGATATAGATCAACTTGTTGATGACATCACCAGATGTATTAACGGTGCCATAGAAGCTAGTAAGTATCCATCAGAGAATAAACCTTCTCATCGAATCCAACTCACTCCTGGAATCCAACGCCTAATTGCTGAAAGAAACAGGACCCGTAGACTATAGCAACGCTATCATGAACCTTGGCTCAAAACCAACTACAACAGGTTATTGCGAAGAGTTCAAGAGGAGATAAAAGAGCTTCGCGAAGCTAGATGGAATGAAAAACTCAAAAGTTTGTCGGCTCGCGACAATTCCATTTGGAGTATGGTCAGAGCTTTATAGAAGAAGAAGAATGTTACGCTTCCTCCACACCACAAGGTGACTATGTGCAAACTGAGCAGGACAAGGCCCAAGTCATTGCAGATTCACTGGAAATGCAGTTTGTTACTCCTACCAACGATAAGCCCGAGAGCCAAATCATGTCTCAGCGTGTGGCAGAAGGTATTGTCAACTTTGAAGAAGTTCCACAGCATTTAACGAAGAACAGCATCGAGGCTGGAGAGGTCGCCACCATCATAAGTAAACTGAAAAAGAAGAAGGCTCCAGGAACAGACAAGTTGAATAATAACGCCCTTATAAATCTCCCGAAGAACTTTATTGACTATCTCACTAATATCATTAACGTCTGCTGGAAATTTTCTTACTTCCCTATGGCTTGGAGGCAATCTATTGTGTTGAGTATCCCCAAGCAGGTGCAAAATCCTGCAATTCCGGCCAGTTACCGGCCTGCTACCCACGATGTCCAAAGTGTTGGAGAAAACGATTCTCGTCAGATTCCAAGACCACTGTCTACAAATGACCTTTTTCGGGAGGAGCAGTTTGGCTTTCGTGCTGCCCACTCTTTTCCGATGCAGATATGGAGGCTCGTTGAAGACCTGAGCACCCCCCTGAACGTCTCCAGGTACTGTGGGGTGGTATTTCTCGATGTCAGTAAAGCTTTTGACTAGGTGTGGCATGAGGGCCTTGTTTACAAAATATTCAGAGACGGGTTCTCTGCCGATTTGATTTTGTTGGTGAAATCCTTTCTTGATGGCAGATCCTGGAGAAAAAGTTGGAGAAAATCTTTCCACGCCTCGTATTTTAAAGGCCGCTGACCCTCTGGGTTCTATCCTCGGGCCTGTGCTATTTAATTACTTTGTACATGATATCCCGAAACATGATAATTGTAATCTGTATTTTTATGCGGATGATACTGCCATTATAACATGGGCACACCAGCCGGCTCACGTTATCACTCGGCTGCAGTGCGCCTTGAAGCAGTTCGAAGACTGGTTTAACTGCTGGAAGTTGAACCTTAACGTCAGAAAGTGCAAGGCTTTGTACCTCAATAGGAAGCTCAAGCGTCCCCCAGATTCTCTTGTTCTGTTCAATAAGAAACTGGACTCGGTGGACAACTACAAGTATCTGGGGGTTATCATTGACTCAAGACTCTCATGGAACCAGCATATGTCCTATGCTCTGAACAAAGCGAAGAGGGCTAAGTACAGTATCATTGCTCTTATGGGTCGCAACAGCGCCCTCAGCATTGACAACAAGCTACTTCTATACAAATCGATTATCCGGACCATACTCCTCTTTGGCATGCCTGCGTGGGCGACTATCTGTAAAACCAGATGGAGTGAACTACAGTCATTCCAGAATGTTACCCTGAGGACCATTGCCCAGCTGGACAGAAGGACGGTGAAAAACCAATCCATAAACATGGCCCATATCGGAAAGTTTATACAGGATCTCCTTTTGATTATGATACAGAAGATGAAGATTTACGACAATAAACTTGTGAATGGAATACTGAAGAACTTATTGAATATGAACTGGCATACGAAGTATCGTAAACCTAGTCATGTTCTTGACGTCAATTTTGAAGATATTAGCAACGTCTCTTTCCCGGACTACTGGAAGATGTGATAATCTTCTTTCTCCTTGTGTTATTTATTTCGTTTGCATTTTGTTTTTGACAATCGTCAATCTTATTTTCTTTTTTGTATAATATGGAAGACTGCTTGGGTTGGTTAGGCTTCTTGACTACCTCAGTGTATTTCATTTGGAGTTTATTCTGGTTGGATGAGCTTTGTGAAAGCGCTGCTTTCGTCCCATCCTAACAAATGTACACTTCACTGTTCGATTGTCGATTGTTGATTGTGTGTATCCTTAATAAAGCCGGGAATAAATGGCGAGACTACTCGGAAACTCTCTTCTCCCTTTTTTCTGTTGTAAAGTCTCTACCAATTTTATTCTTCTTTATATATACAGACTAGTAGAAGCACCCGTCATTGCCGGGATAATTACGGTTTTATGTACAGAACACCCTCAAGAGTTTAAATAATAGTTCAAATTATTTTTCAGTATTTCTATAATTTCCTGCTGTAGACGAAGGTCCCATTGTTCAGATGTTATCCTCACCCGAATATTCATTCATTTGTTTGGTGGCCATAAAAATCGCACTGGAATCCTCCAGCCATACTACAGCCCCTTATGTCAACTGTGTATCTTGAGACGGGAACCTAGCCAGTTCTTTGGAAGAATGTGACCCTCATCGTCCGATTGACTCAGTACCTGAAAGACTCTGCCCCGTGGAAGCTGAGGGTTCCTCAATGCCCATAATCAAAAAAGAGGAGTCGTATTTGCCCAAGTCAACTACGTCAGCATCGACTGGCTGCTGATCTCCCAGCCAATTAAACTCTTACAATTTCCCGTGGGAGGTGGACAGCATCAAATTCATATATCCCTTGAAAGCTTTATTCGGTATCCTCGTGGGGCACTCTGCTGAATGTACGCGCTTGGAATGAGGGAAGAACTTTGATGGTATATAACTTTAGAAATATAGTTTAGGTAATATAGTTATTAGCTAAAGACATATAGTTCATTATGTTGTCTTTGTGAGTGTAATATTAAGTTGTTCTAATTACTACAACTTACTGACCACAGTTGACAAACCTTTCAAGTTGGCCGTTCTCAGAGTTAGCAGTGTCAAATGTGCCATTACCTGCATTTTCATCCCACGTCTCCCCAATGCGCACTTCTGCGTCCAACACTTCATTGCCATCTCTTGTCCTCAACAACTTACCTTGTCCTAGACTTAATGTCGAATTCAACTTGTAATCGAACCACATAGATGATCAAACGGCTCTTGAACTGGACTGAGAATTTTCTAATGATTTGTTGATAATCGAATTTACTGATCAGTTGATGTTCCTTATTCACTTTAATAATTAACTATTATTAAATCTTTTTCATTAAATTTCGTCTCTTACTTACTTTGACATTTCATCACAAAAAGCGCAGGACAGATTGGGGGAAGTGCTATGGTGGCAGACAAGGTGGAGACCATGTAAAAAAACGTATTTTCTACTGCATAAAGACTTTTCACTAATACTGAATTTATTGTTGACATTTTTACGAGATAAAGTACAGATAGATGAGCCCGGGCGAGTGGGTTCGGTGCTTATTAACAAGGAGAAAGTTAGAAGATAAGGAAATCAGGAACAAAAAAGAGAAGTTCTTCAAGTGGTGAGCAGGAGGACTTAACGCTATTTAATGAAGGAACCCTTTAACAAGAAAAGTATCAAAAATATAGAAGATTAAAATAAGAGTTATATGCAGTTAATTAGTTCCGTAAAAGAGTGGTAGGAAAAGGATAGAATTAATGCATATTTAAACAGTCTTTCTGAAGCTATTCAAGCAGAGTTAAAGTGTAGAAAACGGGCAAAGTTAAAAGAAGTTATGAAGCAGAAGGGAAAATTATTGAGTAGAGACGTAAGTCAAGGGGAGAACGAAATTAGTGATAATTCGGACTTTTTAGTGGCTATAAATAATGAGGCTAGTACAGTATTTAATGATAAAGGAATTAATTATGAACAAGAGTTAACAAATAGTAAGCAAGCTAAAAGCGACAAAAGAAAGAAAAAAGAGTTCAAATGAATTATTTGGAAATAAATTGAGTTGAAGCTAATTGTAGGAAAATTAGTAAAGAAGAGAGACTCCTAGTCAAATTCGAGGAACGATTGAATTAAGACAGAGTTTAGCTAAGGAGATGTTAACAGAAGAAACTGGAAAAATATTAGAATATGATTTCTCAGCAGGGGAGAATTCTGATATAGAAAGTAATCCAGAATCTCGAAAAATTAAGAAAATTGAAGTTAGTACTGTTAGCAAAAAAATAGACTTAAATGTAGTGTCTAAATAAGGCTTAATGAAGGAAATTCAGCTTTAAAAGGAAGTAATTAAAGAAACCAAATTAAAAGGTGTCTACAGGCAGTCAACAGCCATGTCGGTCGCAAATGCAATAGGGTACATGAACGATAACATGATTCGGGATTGTTTGAAAGAAGTAGTACAGTCCATCCCAATTAAGCAAGTGCTAAGTGGGGACTTTTCATCTAATATGGAAGGTATCGTTAAAGAAGTGGCCCAAGGAAAATTCAGGACATTAGTGAAAATAAGTGGACAAGAAATTAACGAACTTAATTTAATAATTATAATAATAAGCTAGCATTACAGGATTTTCAAAATATAATAATGTTAAAGGAAGCTTAATTATTTAAGATTCCATTAGAAAAGAAGCAAATGTATTCGAGAGAAGCTACAAGCATGATTATTGCGATTATTCCAAAGTTCCGAGAAAACTATCTTATCAAAAATGCTTGTGGAGAGAATACAAAACAAGTGAGGAATGAGATAGCAAATAGTTGAGATAAGAATAAGTTAGCAAGTAGTCGAGAAATAAAGCTTGAAAAATATGAAAGTAAGCAGAATGAGTGTAGCTGCGAAAAAAACAGGAATAGTAGGCCTCACCACCAATAACAGAAAGGTAGAAAATAATATCGTTCAAGAGGATGAATTTGCATATAGTAAGAGTGAAATGATAGATAGGTACAAAAAATAATTAATGACAGGAGACTAGAAAATAAACGAAAGTTCATAGAAGCCCTATTTAAAGCAGTTGAATGGGGAATGATGAACGAAGGAATCGAATGTATTACGAATGCTTAAAGAAGGAATCAGAAGAAATGCAAAAGAAGACTTTAAGCAAACATTTCGCGGCAGTTATGGAATACAATGGAGGCTTTCCATATAAAGTTATGATGGCTTATAAAAAGAAGAACGTTAAAGTCAAAAAAAGAAAAATAAATTTGAGCAGCATAGAAATTAAAGAAATAAGAATGTTAGTAATTTGGATCTGATGAAATGGAGGGCAGGCGAAATTGTAGAATTAAGAGAAGAAAAGAGTATTTCAGCGAGTTAGACAATAGAAGAAGCCCGAGTATGCAGATAAGTAATATTCTACAAATAGAAGAAGGGAGTATCCAGGTCGAGCATTATCAGAGGGAAGAAAAGGCTGAAGGTAAAAGTAGAAGAAAGCTTAAAATTACAAGTAAAAATAGAGAAGACAGTCAATAGAACACAGTAAAGGTAAAGAAGAAGTTTGAAGAAATTTTAGACAGAATCATAGCAATAGAAGCGAAATCAGAGAAGCTGTGGGATTACAAGTGAATAATTGTAAACAACATCAAATTTTTCAAGGATGCTTCAGAAAAGGATTTAATACTCCAAGGAGGAGAAAAAAAAGAAAAAGTTAAGGTTATGGGAAAGAAGCTAGACGAAAGTATAAATTCGCTAAAAAATAGGAAGCAAATTTTAATGAGAAAAATGAGGTAGTACAGAAGTACAAGACAAGGATATTTTATGCAGAGAAATATCGAAGAAATCGTACTAGTAGTAACGACGGGAAATACTTTGAAGGCACTGCAGAAGTATTGGAAGCTTGGAAAAATGAAATATACATTACTTCGGATCAAAAAGAAAGTAGTACTAATGACAATGCTTTTATATTTATAGAGAAGAACAGGGGAAGGCGGAAGAAAGACAGGCTGCGATCGAAAATAGATGATTTTATACGCGGGTTTAGCAGCAGGATGATGTCAAATCCTCAGAAGAGAAGCATAAATAGGAGTCCTGATTTCGAGGATTTGGCATGGATCTAACTGAGAAAAATCATCATTGCCAAGATGGAGCTTCTCTGATAGAAGTAGACGAATCGAAAAAAGAGAGAAGGAAGGAAAGAAAGGCAATTGGTGGAGACAGTGCACAGGTGCGCCTCAGAATCCTACCAGCCAGAATAAAAGGCAGAGGAGGAGACGGAGAAAGGTAGAAGAGATTCCAGAGCAGTTAGATGAGGATGGAATGATCTCAAGGCGATGCAGTAGAAGAAAGGTAATTCCTGAGCAGTTGATAGATCATGATGTCGGCTCTAGATGAAGGAAAGGAGATAGATTTCGTCAAGCTCAAAGCGAAAATGGAAGACGTCGGCTCAGACCGAATTTTGGAGTAGAGGTGCCATATCGTCCTCCTGTCTGCCAAGTTCGGAATCACAGCCCAGTACTCTCGAAAGCCTTTCGACAACATCACTGAACGTACGTGAGGAGCGTGAAACTTGAGACAGACCGCAAACACTTAAATGCCTATATTCACCGACGGCAAAGCCGAAGAAGACCAGTCGAATTTGCCAGTCGCAACTACGTCAGTGTCGACTGGCTCTGATCTTCCAGCCACTGAACCTCTAATAATTTCCCGTGGGAGGTGGACAGCATGAAATTCATCTGCCCCCTCAAAGCTTTAGTCAGTATTCTCATGGGGCATCCTGCTGGTATTTAACTTTAGAAATAGAGTTTAAGTAATATATTCGTTAGTTAAAGACATATAGTTCATTATCTTGTCCTTGTGAAAGTGCTAATAAGTTGTTCTAATTACTACAGTTTACCGGCCATGGTTGACAAACCTTTCAAGGTCGCTGCTCTCTGAGTTAGCAGTGCCAACTGTGCCCTTACCTGCACTTTCGTCCCACATAGCCCCACTGCCCACTTCTGCGGCCAACCCTTCATCAGAGTCATTTGTGGTCAACAACTTACCTAGTTCTGGACCTAACATCAAATTCAACTTGTAATCGAACCACATAGATGAATAAATGGCTTTTGAACTGAACTGAGAATTTTCTAACAAAATATTGTTTACTGAATTTATTCATCAATTGATGTTCCTTATTCAATTTAATAATTAACAATTATTAAATTTTTTCATTAAATTTTGTCTCTTCCTTACTCTGTCATTTCATCACAACAAATGCATGACAGCATTACATGGCTTAATGAACCTTATGTAAGAGTCCTGTTTACTTCATCCTAATTACAATGTCCAATAATTTCCATCGAGAAAATTGTTAATTAGCTAATTAGCAATTAATAATTAAACCCATAAATTAACCCAATACCAAATCTTACGTAGAAATTCATCTGTCACAAGCTCCTGTCCAGAAGATTTAGAAAGGAATGAGGAACTCAATTTTAAGATTAACAATAACAATAAAAGTTATACATATTAAAATAAGAAATTTTAAGTCACAACTAACTAGCATCACCAATTTAGTCATATTCTAGTAAATATGAATCTGAACCAATACATATTTAGTAAAATGTCAACAAACAAGAATTTTTAAGAAAGAAAACGCTTTTCATGGCCAAGGAAAAATAGATTAAACATACACTCTCTTTGACGAGTCAAATGATCTTGCTTCTCTGGAAATTAGGATTGCTGGTCTGCCAGAGATGTTCTGTTGCTCGCAGGGAGTCTTCAGTCGTCGTCGTGTCATTTTGGGGACAAAAACTAACTGAATTTTATGGGATTACTCTCACTGTTTTAGCTGGATCGCAGCTATATAAGAACTAACATTAAAAACCTCGGTTATGAGCAAAATTATAATGATCACCATGGAATTAAGAGATAATAAGAATGAAACTAATGGAATTTTGGTATTCCCTCCATATGGAATGCCCATGGGCCGGGTTCAGGGAGCAAAAATGTTGCAACCAAGCCGGTTTACTATGATCCATCCCGCCACAAACACCTCGGTACGCCCGCACATCGAGAGTGTGAATTGAAAAAAAGCTGCTGGTGTTCTAGATGGTGCACAATCTAGGAGAACACTGAATCTCAAAAAAATACAAGTTCCCTCATTCGAAACGGGGTTTGGAGATCGACCAATCAGCAATTCATTATCACATCATGTATGTGGAATCTGGGGGTAAAAAGCAGGGTTAAAATGAAGCCAAAAGTTCGTCTCTTGATCCTTGAATTAGGCACCAATTTGTCTCACAACCACCTGCAAGATCTCCACAACGTTTGGGAGTTATATGGCACATGTTCATTAGTTTGTCTTCTGATGCTCTTAATTGTCGTAGGGGTTAAACTTTCATCTTTGGGTGTCCTTATCTTTACTCCCGCATTCTGTTCTTTCTTTCCATCTCTGTAAACAGGTGAAATATCAAAGGCTTCAGTCTGGCTCAACAGAGGTGCTAATCCTATGGATCATCCTACAAGAGCCTATCATCGCTGTTTGGAGAAAAGGGGAAGAAAAGCTAAAAGCATTCTGAACCCTAGTCAATAAACAAACGTGAAAAGGGAAGGGAACTTTCCCTCAAAAATAAGGATATTCTAAAATTCCAACAAAATTAGTTACCCATTTCTAGAATTTCAATAAAAAGAGGAATAAACTCTCCTCCATAACTTGTCTCAGTTCAAAAATGTTCAGGTAAACCAATCAATAGTTTAAATAAAGCAAAAATGAGAATAATTAATGTTCAGCATTCCGTTCTCATGTGAATAATTATAATTATAAAACTGAAAACTTATATCACCACCTCTTGTTTAAAAATGGATTCTTTCTGAAACCATTTTTACACTTCCTTTTTAACATCTTCTTGCTTCTGCTTCGTATTAACTGTCACAAGAGTGTTAAGATTTCACCTGCACCATGATACTTGATACTATACAGTATATAATATACAATACATGGAGTCGTCGCTAGGTGGCCGGGGAGGTAGGTCGACTTTTACGTCGCTCTACATTTATGGAGAGTAGAAATTATTAGAAACTATCAGAGTGATTTTCTGAATGGTGCCAATGTATGATGGAGTTGTTCTGAAACAATCGTGTAACTTCATAACTTCAAAAATAATACTGGTGAATAAGAAAACATCAACTAAGATAAGAAAATTTGGCCTAAAGAAACCAAGATGGGAGAACGAGAAAGAAAAGGAAACCACGGTACAATGGATGAATACATTAAAAAGAGAAGCAGGGAGGAAGCTTTTAAAAGTTCGAATTTACCAATGAGAACGCCAGATAAGGGACCAAGAGAGAAAAGAAATAGAACAGAAGAAGGGGCGGACGGAGAAGAGAATAATTTAGAAAAAAAAATAGAAGAAATCTTGGAAATTGTGCGGTTCAATAGAAAAGAAAATGAATTAATTAGAGAAGAAATACAGGAAGTGAAGGAGATGATAAGACTTGACAAAATAGAAAATAAAAAAGAAAGAGAAGAAATAAGGGAAGAAATGAATAAGATGAAATTGAAAATGAAGGAATATGAGAGACAGATAGAAGATATGGAAAATAGAAGTCGAAAAGATAATATAGTGATAAAAGGTATAGAAGAGGAAGAAGGAGAAACGGGGGAAAAGTTAGAAGAGAAGGTAAATGAAATAATGGAGAAGCACTTAGGATGGAAGTTAATATCAATAGAACAAATATACAGAGTAGGAAAAGAAAAGAGAAATGGAACAAGACCAATAGTGATAAAATTAAGAAATAGAAAAGAAAAAGAAACTCTTTTTATGGAGAAGAAGAATTTAAAGGGAACTAAAATTTATATTGATGAAGATTATGCTGTTCAAACTAGGATCAGGAAAGAAAAAATGATAAAAATAATTAGAGAAAAGAGAAAGGAAGGTAAAAAAGCATATATGAAATATAACAAGATGGTTATAGAGGAAAGGCAGTTCGAATGGAATGATGAAGAAGAAAGAATAAGAGAAATTGGATCAAAAAACGGGAAAGCGATGAATGGAATAGAAATGGACGAATGATAGTAGAAACATTTATGGTGGAGGTGGATAAAATGGATAGAGAAGAGAATGAGAAATGGAAAAAAGATGAAAACAGAAAAAGGGGACAAATGTGGCAAATAATTTCGTGGAATATTGCAGGTTTAATAAATAAGGATAAAGAATGGTGAATATATATATATGGTTTCGAACTGATAATTTTACAGGAAACTTGGATGACTGAAAAAATGTGGAAAGTAAGGAAAGATAAATTGAGTGATGATTTTGAATGGTTTGCTAGTCATGCAGTAAAGGAAAAGAAGAAAGGAAGAGCAAAAGGTGGTCTGATAATGGGAATAAGAAAGGAATGTGTACAAGAATTAAGATATGAAAAGAAAGATGGAGGTATAATTGCGAAATTAAAGAGAGATGAAAAATGGTTCAATATATATGGTGTTTATAGATCAATAAGTGAGCTGAAGAAAACATGGACAGGAGACAAATTTGAAAAAGGTAATTGGTTGCTATTTGGAGATTGGAATGCAAGGATGGGAGAATTACGACAAAATGAAGATGAAGATTTTTGGAAGTGTATGCCAGAGACTGTATTTAAAAGAAGAAAATCAAAGGATAAGACTGTAAATAAACCAGGAGAAGAGATGAAAAGATGGTGTGGAGAGGAAGGATGGATAATTGCAAATGGACGGTATGAAAGAGATAAGGAAGGGGTGAACCTGGTTGGGGGTAAAGGAAAATCGATAATTGATTATGCTCTAATTGATGTAAATGTAATAGAGGAGGTTGGAGATTTTAAAGTAGATATTAGAGATGAATCGGATCATATGCCCATAATAATGTATATTAGAGGAAGGAGAGAAAAGACGAGTCATAGAGGAAAAGAAGAAGGAATAAGAGAGTTGTATTATAAATGGGATGAAGAATATAAAGAGGAATATAGGAGAAATATAAGAGAGATGTTGAACAAAAAGAAAACAGTGGAAAATAGAGGAAAAGTTACAGAACAGATAAAAGAAATTGAAGAAATATTAAAACTGGCAGGAGAAAAGATGAAAAGAGAAAAAAAGGATATAGATACAGAGAGAAGGGAATGGTTTGATAATGAATGTGTGAAAAAGAAAAGAGAAATGAGAAGGTCTCTTAGAAAGGCAAGAAAAAATGATAATGGATGGACGGATTTTATACAAAAGAGAAAAGACTTTAAGGAGTTGTGTAAAGAAAAATAGAAAGAATATGAGAGGAAATGGAACAATGAGCTGACAAAAGTAAAAGATACGAAGTCGTTTTGGAAGTTAATTAATAGATTTAGAAGAAAAAGGCAAGGTATAAGTGAAAAAATCAGTAAGGAGGAATGGAAAAGTCATTTTATGAAGATAATGGATGGAAAAGAGGAGTTGATATTGGATAGAAGTATAGAAATAGGAGAAATAGATGTGAAAATATGGTATAATGAAGAGATAACGATGATGGAAATATGGAGAGCGATAAAGAAATTGAAAGATCGGAAAGCGGTTGGATTAGATGGTGTTCCAGGAGAGTTTGTGAAGTATGCTGATCCAATAATAATTGCAAAACTAAGTGAGATTTATAATCAAATTTTGAGAAAATGGAATTTCCTGATCAATGGAAAGAGGTGGTGATATGTCCAATTAAAAAGAAGGGAAATGCAAATGAGGTGAGTAATTATAGAGGAGTAAGTATAACTTCCGGCCTTTATAAGGTGTATACAAATATTTTAGAAGAAAGACTGAGAAAATGGATAGAAGAGAATGAGTATCTTGAAAATACACAGGCTGGTTTTAGAAGTGGAAAAAGTGTTATAGACAATATATTTATTTTGAACAGTATAATAGAATTAAGACTCATACAGAAAAGAAAAAAGGTAATAGTATTTTTTATGGACTTGAAAGCTGCCTTTGATTCGATAAATAGGGAAAAATTGTGTGTGAAATTAAGGAGGATGGGTATAGAGGGTAAGTTGTTAGGAAATATTAAAAGTATGTATAAAGAGACAAAATGTAAAGTTAAAACTAGAAATGGTGTTACGGAATCCTTTTGGATAACTAAAGGAGTAAAACAAGGTTGTGTCTTAAGTCCTCTACTGTTTATAATATTTATGAATGATTTGGGAATTTATTTGAAAAAATGTAATGAAGGCGGAATTGTAGTAGGAAGGGAGAAAATTTTTCAATTGATGTATGCAGATGATGTGGTTTTAATGGCAGAGGACGAAGAAGAAATGGGAAGGATGTTAAAATGTGTAGAGAATTTTTTGAGAAAAAATGATTTGGTGTTAAATGTTAGTAAATCAAAAATGATGGTGTTTAAAAAGGGAGGGAAAGGTAGTATAAAAGAAAAATGGAAATGGGGAAATGAAAATATTGAAATAGTGAAAGAATTTAAATATTTAGGTATGTGGTTTACTCCTAAGAATAGTTATGGGAAACAGAAAGAAGAAATAAGTGAAAAGGCAAAATTGGCAAAGAAGCAGGTGTGGTCATTGGTGAAAAGAACAAAGATGAATGAGGTTAAAACAATGATAAAGTTGTTTGATGTATTAGTTAAAAGTATAGTTGAATATACAGCAGAAATCTGGGGATGGGAAGAAGATAAAAGAATAGAGAGTATACAAAATCAATTTTTTAAATGGTTATTTGAACTGAGAAGGAGTACACCAAATTATGTAATATTGACTGAAATAGAAAGAGTAAAGTTGAAGGTAAATTTGGTGAGAAAAGCTTTAAAATATATTGAAAAGATTGAAGATATGCAAGAGAATAGATTGGTAAAGGTATGTTGGGAGGAAATTAAAAAAATGGCTAGAGGGGGTAAGGGTTATAGATGGATAGATAAAATAAATGGAAATATATCAGAAGAATATAGAGATGTGGTGGGAAGATAAAGGAGTAAGAAAAATTAGTTTACAAGAATTAAATGAAAAAATAATGGAGACAATTGTGGCTAAGGAATTAAAGGAAAGGATGGATAGAATAAATAATTCTGTAACATGTAGAATATATAAAAAAATTATGACAAATTGGCAAATAGAAAGATATTTAACAATAGAAAATAATATTGGAGTAAAAATCTTATTTTTAAAGATTAGATGTGGAAATATTTTGATGGGAAATAATGTGTATGGTAGGGAGGAAGAAAGAATATGTAGAGGATGTAAAGAAGATGTAGAAACTTTGGAGCATGTTTTATTTGAATGTAGAATGGTAGAGGAAGAGAGAAAGAAACAAGTTATAGAAAGAAAAGAAAATTGGGAAAAAACTTACCTTGATGGAAATCAAATTAATTGGAAAGTATTATGTGTCATAAAAGATTTTTGTAAAAAAATAGTTGATTGAAAAGAAAGATATTCTGTAAAAGAAAATGTAAAGATCTGAAATAATGAAATGGTTAAATATTGAAAAGGTAGAAAATTTGAAAAGATGTTACGTTTCTTTTGTTTAAGACTCCTCTTCCAAATATGTAATTGTATTACAATAAATGGAATAAATGGAATAATAATAATAATATACAATACATAACTTATAAAGTAATAGCTACATAATGTGAAACATGATTAAAATATAAATATATATAGGAATAATTACTTAATAATCTGAAAATTAAAAACATTCAGGAATGTTCATAAAGAATGTGAATAATATAATATTAATTAAATGTTAACTCAGTGGATATAGTAAGCACTAGATGCATTAAATAGTTATCCATGATTTAAAAGAATAGTGTAAGTAACAAGATTTTAAATAAATATTCAAAAATAAGCCTCTTATTAATATGTCTCAAACATGATAAAAGATTAGTAGTTATCGCAAAAAAATCAATTTTACGTATTAACTTTCAACTATAACAGATTAATACGGCTTTAACTGTCGTTCACTGTTTAATAAAAAATTTTAGTTTGGACTGTTCAAATTCATGGCTTGAAAAAATATCACTAAACACAGTTCTCAGTCACTTTCCATGAAAGTCCATCAAGATA
This sequence comes from Rhysida immarginata, assembly GCA_023313115.1. NCBI lineage: Eukaryota > Metazoa > Arthropoda > Chilopoda > Scolopendromorpha > Scolopendridae > Rhysida > Rhysida immarginata. Next base: position 286,327 of record JAHWFO010106624.1, read on the forward strand.
ATGTCCTTAGGAATATGGAATAGACAAAAATTAAATACTTTTTCAATTAAAACGATAAAACCTTATTGTAACTGATTTTTGTCTGCTGACATAAAGACTTAGTAGACTCTCAAAAATATTTTAATGTAAAGAATTGGAATTTAGTAAAGGTTTTTGTATGTATTACTTCATAATTTTACACCACTGTTACCACCAGGTCTATTCATTTTGAACACAATTAGTCTGATCAGTTCATTGTCCACCAATTTGTAGCACACTTTTTTGATGAAATTTTACTTGTTTACTTGAAATTTTCTCTACCATCATCTTTTAAATTGAATTAAGAGAATAGGGGAGAGTAGGGCAAAGTGGATCGCTTAATTCTTGGTGAAGATTAAACCTACACAATTTGAGTTAGTTTTCTCAGATTCACACACGTCCAATACCTCATAGCAATAGGAAGAATAATATGAAGTAATCACAGTTATATAATCTAGCATTTTTTAATATTATTTTTACAAATATGTGCAAATAAATCCACTTCCCCCCACTATGTGGGCAAAGTGGAGCAGTGGACGGGGCAAACTACATCATACACACAGAGTAGCCTAAGAGGCACAGTGATCACAGGAAAAATCAAGTTGTCCTTCATAGGATGCCAATGACGCTGGAGCTTTTGAAAGTTCAAGTTTCTTCACACATTTCTTTGAACCTTTGCCTTTCGAGCTTCTAGTTACAGAATTAGATGATTTTCCCTTTTCTGGTGAGCTATGTCAATATTTCGGGAGTTTCCTCCTGACACTTCCTTTGCGCACTTCTCCAACAGTCTTGGTAGGCAATAGTCTCACATCTTTCCTGATCCATTTTTCGCCATCATCAATTATCCATTTTACCCCATCCTCTCACCTTAAAAACAAAAAAACCCATGAGCAACACATTAAGCCTAACAGGCAAAAACTGAGTCGAATTATATTATTGATAAATCTAACACACATATCTAAAAGAAATTTCGATCAAACGAGTCATTACTGAACTGCAGCTAAATGATGAACCATTGTAAATTTTATGAAAAACTGCATGAAAACACATTAACTTACATAATTTACTTAGTTCGGTCTTAACACATCCCACGATGACTTGTACTCTGTGTCCACTGACTAGGCAACACACAGAAAGGAAAAAGGGAAATATTCGGCTGATCCGATTTGCCCCTGTATCCAATTTGCCCTACTTTCCCCTAAAAGGAGGTTCAGTTCCATCTTTTCTTAGTTTTTCCAACATCTTTGATCTGCTCTTCTCAGACCAATGCCAAATGTTTTGGCTGGGAGTGGAACAAAATCAAAATCAGTCTGGTGATAATTTCTGTAGTATTGCTGAACAGATGAAAGATACTAGAAGGTTTTTCAAATAAGAAAGTGAAAAGACCTAATTTTCACTAGGATCATATAACATTCGTGCTGGTCCGACCAAAGGGCCACCACTACCTCCGACAGAAGTGAAATGGATTCCACTAAGTGGCTCAAGTTCCAAAGTTTCTCTAGGGTCTTAAATAACAAATGTTTCTCTGCAGAATAAACAAGATCTTATTAAAGGGCATTGATTACCTCTGTAACATCTAATGCCTTTAATAAGAGTAATAATAAGAATAATGATGAGGACGACTATCCCAGCAATGGTCCAAGATGACAATAAACTGTTCTGAATTATATCTGTGCCAATAAAAGCTTCCAAGTCATATGCTCTTTGTTTTATCTATTGTAGGGGACATTCCTGCCTTTTCCAAGTTTGTTTCGGCATCATTTTTTTCCAGCAATTCTAAAAGTGATTGATTCTTAGCAACATTGATGCGAGTACCTTCAAGTTAAACAATACTTGTACGTCCAGGATACGTTCAAACCTTTTCATGACATCTAATTGTGATACTAGTGAGTTGTGGAACACTAGTGGCCTAAATTATCATTTCTAAAAAATACGGGAGCTGGGTTTTTGACTATACACTTTTCGCATAGATTAAGGGTAGTTTCTTTGCCCGTAAAAAGAGCATATTCGCAATTTTGGAAGGATATAGTATATATAACGGATCGAGGCGAACAAATATGATGTGGCTCAATTATGCACATAGCCCAGTCTGCTAGGCTAAACATAATGAATGATTTCCTACTTCTAGAAATGGCGACGTATGGATATGATGAAGGAAAATATGCAAATACTTTTAAAGACAGAATTTCTGCTGGTACACTCAAAATTCGAAAAAGATCAAAGTACCCCTGAGATACAACCAAAGGAATCTGAATGAATAATCTGAGCTTTCTGACCATTGCTACAGCAATGATAGAGGCACATCTATAAAAACTGTATAAGATTCCCCAAGAGGGTGCAACAATGAGTGCAATGTTTTCCGCTAATTACTTGTTGATTTCTTTTAAAAGCGCTAATAATTTGCATTCAGAGAATGTCTAGTGTTCTTGTCCTGGCTTAACATATCAACAGATTCTTTCAAATTTAAAACATTATATCTAAATTCAGCCAAGATGCTATCCATGTATCTTACATGAGTGGCAGCCACATTTTCATAAGTGGTCCAATTTCACAAAACTGCAAGTTAATTGGCTAGTACCTTTTCTACCCTTCTAGTGAAAAGAGTTTCTTGAATGGTTTGAATTAAAAGTGCAGCTTGCTTATCTATCAAGTATATAATATCTTTTTACTGTTCCTAATTGATTGATTCTTTTATTTAGGGAAGTAAGATTGCTAGTTCTTGCCACTTTGAAAAGTGCTCGTAATAAATCACCACCCGAATCAATGACTCCACGCTTAGTTCGTTCTATAGTATGTAAAGCAACTAATCCCTTTTGCCATTTTCTCTCTTCCAAGCATGCCATTTCCTGGTGTATTTTTTAACTAAAATCAAAGTCAGTCTCATATTTGCCCTTCCTTACTTCCTTCAAGATTTGATTTTCATCATCAATGAATCGCTCCATGGGAACATTCATGATCAATGTCCATTGGGTTGCAGACAATACGAATTCGCTTTCCCAAATAAAGACTAAACCTTTATTAAGTGGTGATGGCCAAGACAAAAGGAAAAGAATAGAAAGACTGAAAACTTTGGCCATTTTGGGTTATGAGTTGTAAAGTGTGTGTTGTCTTCCCAGGTTGGTTTGCCAACTTCAAAAGAAGCACAAAACAAAGCCTCATTACAATGTGTAATCATTGTACCCGTAAAGCATTATTATAAAATAACAATGGCAATGAAATTTGTTATTTCCATAATGTTATCGTACTCAGATTCATTATAGAGTCATTGAACAGCTCGCAACAATCATAGGTAATAGATTCTGTTTAAATGTGCATTAATGATATATTCTTAACCTCATAAAATAAGTCCCACCAGCCCACAATGCACACTGTTCAATATAGACTATTTTTGAGTTTCCACTTTAAAAGGGAAGAAAAAATATTCCAGAACGAGTATTTATTGCAAGTTTATGTTATTCATTTTTAGTTGTGAAAATAGGTTTCAGCAATGTATATATTATATGATAAAAGATGTCTGAGCAATCGCGGATATATATGGTATGATTTCAGCACTGAGGTATTAAAACAATGGAGAACAGAACAAGGACAAATGTGGTTTCCTATAGAATGAAAGAGAGGGTGGTCTTCAAAGTTCACCCGGAAATGAAATCTAAACTTGTACACACCTGTGCTCAATATAAACAAAACAATTGCAGGATGGCTAAATCAGCCATGAGGAGCATTGAGAATTCAATCTCAGTCTATTACAAATAATACAGATCATTTGTTTTTAAATAGGGGGGGGGGGCAATTGGAGAAAGTGAGAATGAGCCATGTCAGTACTAGCGGTCACAAGACACCCATAAACCATTAAAAACACATTCTATATCATTTACAAATAGAGAATGGTTTTATCTGAGGAATGAAACTTTTTCTTTCCACAGCTGGAGGCAGTCATACTTTGCTATAAATTTAAAGGATGACAAAGTCGAGACTGAAGGCTAGCTTCAAAAATATTCTTCCTCGAGGAGACTACTTCCAGCTGGTTATGAGTTCTCTGGAGTGCCAACAAAGGAATTTGTCTCGGGTTACCATCAGAGGTCACTATCAAGCCGGATGACTTAGCGCCTGGCATCCTGGGATGACTACAATGAATACGGAAGAGTTGACAGTTGGCAGCTCCATTTTCTCCCGTGCCTTCATAACCAATGCTACAAAAGGCCTACGATATTACAAGCATGGACGACACTCAGATTCTGCTACCCATGCGAAGAAAGCCAGTAGGTGATTTCATATTGTTACCCATGTGGCGAGGCTGTTGTTTCCTGCTGGCAGAATGATCTCGGGCAGACTTCATGGTGAGGAAAGACATCGCAGACCTTTAAAAAGTAATTAAATCACATTTTATGATAGCTACATCAATGCCTATGAGAGGGCAAGGATAGACAGCATTTTCAAGATCATCAAGCAGTGTAGGTAGCGAGATTTCAAGAACGGGGGAAGTAGTTGTCACTGAAGTGTCTCAAATAAGTTTAAAATCTAGTAGAACAACATAGTCTTCTGTGCCACCTCCGGTTAAGATGCATGGATTATAACCCTGGATTACTGACAGTGAAAAATGTTCTTTTAGACTTGCTTGTGTGGGTACTCTCGAAGATAATGCCGAGATGACACCTTGCATTTCCTGTCTTCAACTGCTGACGTCAGAGCTTCATGAAGGTGATATTTTACTATAGGATGAGATCATAACTTTATTCCAACCAGGTTGGGGCCGGAATGACTTGTTTCGGCTGGTTTTCTACCCACAGATGAAGAATCGAGTCCCATATGCTGTCCAACCAATGCCCACTGAGCCTGCAATGGTTCAAATAAATTTAATGCTGGCATAAATGGTGTTAGGAGGGGGAGAGGCAAGGCCTACGACTGACAGCTCTTCTCTCAAGCTCCAATTGAGACAATTGTCAAGGTTAGAAAACTGGTGTAAATTAATTAACTTCAGTGTGAAAATAATAATAAACCTTAAAAGACAGTTATTATTTTACTTGTAAAAACTGGAAACTCCTTTCTTTTTAATGACAAGTTTAGTCATCCACACATATAGTATCTTCATTACTGTAAAAATGTTTAATGTGTTGATTGTAATATCCCTAGGCATTTATATTAGTGTCAATATTCTATTATTGTATTCTATATGCATACTGGGATAAACAGCTTGTTAGAATTACCCATTCGTGTTTTCTTTGTTGATAATTCTCATTAAATAACATAAATTAATCATTATAAGATATAACCATTGGTGGCACCGCTACCGCTAAAAATAGTGTGCTTTTATTAGCATCGCTATCGCTATTGTAGCGATTTCATAGCGCGCTTATTTCCCAAACAAAATCAGCGCATTTATAGCGTCACTAGGTTTTTTCTTTTAATCCAAGCAATATTTTGCTATTATTTTGCTTGTATTCCGCTTATAGTTCGCTGAAAATTCGCTAAAATATGGAAAAAAATATTGTCTTTAATAAATACTCCAAGTCGCAAGTAAAGAATGCGTTTCTCAACACTAGCAGCAGTATTATATCATCCATCAATCAGGCCCGGGCCCTGTGGCTGTATTTAACGTTCCCAACCCCAACTCGGAATAATAAAACACGGCACGTCTGTCGGGCACCAAGAACCAACTTCATCACTCGATGAGAATTATTCATATATTATTTCATTTATGCGCTATTCCTTCTTTGATACATTTACATTATTTAAAGAGTATGCCAGTGGTATAAAAAACTAATTCACATTGAAAACAAATGTAATATAAACAAAGCGAGCGGATTATGTTTACTCTGGAGGTATTCATAAACCCTAGATTACTAATCTTCGTCGAATCAACTACGCTGTTTTTTAATTTTCTTCATAATTCTCACGCTGTAAACCCCTAATGCATATATCTAATCATACACAGTCTTCAACTCTAGTAAGGGATGGAGGTGTTTTTTCCATAGGCCTAATAGTTTCCTAATAATTCCAATTTTAGCAGCCCTGACTCTTCAAATTCAGGATGGTTTATAACAATGAATCTTTTTTCCATCCCTTCAAATGTATCAATTAGGGTGTAATCGACAAAAATGTTATTTTTGATGATCTATTTTACTTGTATTATTCTTTTATATTATGCTTTTTTGTTAATTCAATTATAATTATTAATTTTCTAATATTATAATAAATTTATAGTTCGAGCTATGCAAATAGCAATTAAGTGTTAAATTCCTATATGAATGCAAAATAAAGACTAAAATTCAAAAGTAATTTCATATTTTTGCTTTATAAGAAACTTTTATGAACTAAACAATGATTAAAAAAAAATTGATATATAAAAATACATTTGATATATTTATAAAAATAAAATAGAAATTGTTAAATTGGAATTTTTGATATAAATATAAAAGTTTGATATAAATATAAAATGTAATTTAAAAAACGCCAATTTGATAGAAAATTTGAAAAATTTAATTTGGAAAAATTACATTTTGATAAAAAAAATATACAAAAAAAAACTTAAACATGCAATGTATTTTAAAATTTATTCATTTGTTTATTTATAGATATTTATTGTGTTGAGATGTAAATCAACCAAGAACTTATTTTAGCTAAAATTTTCTATATTTTTTTCTTTCAACCAAACAGCAAATTTAAACTCGATCCGGATCGGGGTGTTTACATGCACATTAGTGGATTGACCTCTTTCCTAAGGCATGCTTCCCTGGTTTCAAACCACTTCTTTCGACTGGATTGAATTCGATCCGGATCGGGGGGTTGAAGCCTGTTTACATGCCACTTTTTTCAAGTTGACTTGAAACTGGTCTTTCGATCCGGATCGAAAGTGTGCATGTAAACGCAATAATAGTAAAGAGGCAGCTTATCTTATTCTGCCTGAACCGCTTTGACTCCTAAGGGGAAGGGAAGAGGTGGATGAGTCACGTGATCTCCCCTTAAAAGAATTCTCAATGAATGCAAAAGGAAAATAATCGCTGCAGCTTAATGAAATTCGTTGTGCATATATTTATAAATAATTTAAGTGTTCCTGCATAATAATTATTTTTATCTGGACCTATTTAAATAAATTGGATATTCGAATTCTTCACGGCATGATTTTTTCAACAGGTATTCACTTGTCATTCAAGCCGATGTGATAGAGAAAGGCCTGCTCATTCGTATTCTCTACAATAGTAGCAAATGAATTCAATCAAGATCAGCTTTTCTGCATTGTATGTGCTTCCTATTGGCAACAACTGGAGGGCATTTAGAGCATTAACATATTACACATTACATCCAGAGGTTTAGCACATACAACCTTTATGGGAATTGGGATTTATTCTCATAGAATTACTCAACTTATAATTCAACTTACTCAACAATAACAATAATAATAATAATAATGAAAATCTGGCCTTACCAGAAGCCATTATTAGCCTATATTGGAAAGTCAAATTTACAAATATAATACTTAAAAAATAAATATACAAAATTTTAAAAATCGTAAAAACTTCTTAGTAGATGAGGTCCATGAATTGGTGCATACATAATGAGGTGGGCGTGGTTTATTCCAGCCAATGTACGTCCTCCCTCCCCCCCTTTTTTTGGGCGTTGGTCATTTAATTTGGGCGTTGGTCATTTAATTAGGGTGTTTGCCTTTTAATTTGGGTATTGCCCTTTTAATTAGGGTGTTGGCCCTTTAATTTGGGGGTGGGCCGTTTAATTTGGGCGTTGGCTTTTAATTTGGGTAGGGCCTGGAATAAAATTAATTTTATAATCCTCTGATATACCCCTGGTGCTGGTGCTAAACACCAGCACCAGGGTGAGAGATTAGAGGGATCCTGGTGCTCTCAGCAAAATCCACTTAGATGATTCTGTCTTACAAGTGAACACCGGTCGATTCGCTTATATATTACCTAAATGAGCAAGCGGCTTCAGTACTGGCGCCTCAGCGGATTACCTAATTGCCTAATTACTAATTCACTATTGTTTCTCGGGTACCCCAATTTTTTCCAAGCTCTTTTACAGTTTCTTCTACGCCTGCTGTTTCAAATAAATACAGATGTGTTCTTTACATAACTTAATTTAAATTTTTGTCATGGATGAGGCATTTTCTAACCCCGCTAATGCGGCCGGTTTTGGTGGCGTGAGAGGTTTAGCTAAACAAACAAATCATTCTGAAAAAGAGACAGGTGAATGGTTAAGGGGCGTGAGAGCTTATACGCTGCATAAACCGGTGTGTCATCATTACCCCCGTAATCGAATGCGTGTATATGCGCCATTTGAACAATTTCAAGTGGACTTGGTTGATCTGACCAGTCTCTCAAAACAGAACGATGGTTATAAATTTCTACTGACCTGCATCGACGTTTTCTCGAGCTATGCATGGGTCATTCCTCTAAAAACGAAGAGGGGACTCGAACTTCAGAAAACCTTTCAAAAAATTTTCACACTCAGCAGTGTTCCTGTAAAAGTGAACAGCGATAAAGGGAAGGAGTTTTTAACCAAACACGTTCAAGTTTATTTTAAAGAACTCGACATCGATTTCTTCACCACAGAATCAGATTTGAAAGCCGTTATGATTGAACGATTCAACCGTACGTTAAAAACGAGGATGTTTAAGTTTTTTACATTTACCAACATACACAGATACATCGACGTCTTACCGGATCTCGTGTTAAGCTACAACCAATGCAATCACAGAGCCTTGGGTATGGCACCAGCTGATGTCAATGAACGAAATGCCCCAGCTCTATGGCTGAAACAACAGAGTTATTATACAGCAGCACCACAAACAAAGCCAAGGTTACAAGTCGGTGATTACGTACGTATTTCGAAAGTGAAAAACATATTTGATAAAGGTTATCTTCCAAACTGGCCAGAGGAGGTGTTTGAGGTTTCAAAAATCATTTATAGAAAACCTGTTGTGTATAAAATTAAAGATTACGATGGTAGCGAGGTCTCAGGTGTATTCTACGGCCAGGAGTTACAAAAGGTGAAAAAACCCGAAGTTTTTAACATTGACCAGATTATTCGCTGGCGCACGAGGCGTGGTGTTCGCGAAGCTTTTGTGAAATGGCAAGGTTACCCAGCCAGCATGAATAGCTGGGTGCGAGAGATTGATCTTTTAAATGCTTGACAAGAGGTGATTGACAGCAGTTGGGTCCGAGTACAGCCATCATGTATGAAGACACGGATTTTTATGTTACGCTACCATCAAATACACCTACGGGTGATCAAATTCATTCCAATACAACAGCTCATTTTATCACAAGATTGCCGAGGACGCTACGTTTCCAAGGGCGATGGGAGGTTGGTTTATCGGAAACACATTTCCCTGCCCTCTTCAAGAACATTACGACTGTAAACAACACTTTCGAAATAGGTTTCAAGGCTGATCACATAGATGAACAAATCGATTTCAGCATTGTTTCACCAGTAAGAACTCCGACATTCCAGACTTTCATAATTGAAGTTGAATTGGTGTTACAAGCCTATTTGGAAGATGCTCTCATTTACCATAACCCTTCTTTAGACCACAATGTCATCATGAGTTTGCCGCTGAATGTTGGGATTCGTTTTAACACGCCCGAATTCTGTAAGTTGTTCAATGTTTCGCCAGACATTTTCTACGAGGACCGTTTCTCTCTAACTCCGGATTACAACCGGCCGTTTAAGTGGGTATCCGATTTTTCTGTTACGTTTAGGTATCCCAAGTCGGCACCTCTTTATCAAAAAATTTTTGAAAGGCGGGCGTCGAGACAAAGATTGTTAATGATCTTGTATTGTTTACGGGGTCCTCAACGCAGTTCATCGAATTCCCGGGAGTTGTCAACAATGGATTTATACCGGCTAGGTTTCTGAACAAGAAATTGAAAACACCTATTACTATGCCCTTAAACGACACAGATGACGGTTTTATCAGCTGTGTTATTTTTGATCCTCCTGACACTCCAGAACAGTGTATCTTAAAACATCCCGAAGGGTATTA
>JAHWFO010106624.1:332008-381206 GCA_023313115.1 Rhysida immarginata
ATAACAGACCGATTGAAAGCTATCACCGATCTCGTTCTCTAAAATTTTCCAGCCCACTGTATTATTTCGTGCGTAATTTCGAAATATTAAATTATTTTTCATGGCATCATATTCTCCCAAAGAAAACGTAAAAGTAATTTTTTATGGATAAATAAGTGAAATTTTTATACGAAAACGTGCTATTTTTAAGCGTCGAAAAGCATACGGAAAGAATATATACACGGAAGCCTCTTCAAATGTTCTCATATTTACCATAATCTTTTTAATAAGAAGTGCAATACAAAGTGAAACTACGATTCCTACTATTTAAAAATAAGATCTGCTAAAAAAAAAACATGTAATTTACAACTTTAAAAAGAACTAAGCCATTTCATTACTGTATAACCTCTTCGACGAATCTTCATATTTGTGACTACTTTACGACACAATTCCTCTGTCAGTCTGAAAAATCGATGATTGGTCGCAATTGCATTATGTTTTCTGCTTTCGATGCCCCCACCCCTCCCCAAGAAGAAGTTGCATGGACTATTACCGAGAGAATGTGGGTACTACATTGAACTCCCCTCCCTCTGAAATAATCTTCTATATATATAAAGAAGGATGTTAGTATGTTAAGAGTGGAAAGACGACAGAGGAAGCACTCCTTTAGCTCCGTGTGTGGGTGGTTCTGTTTGTATGTTTTTTATACAAATCTACAGTTTTATTCTGATCTTGATGAAATTTCGCATACTTGACCTTCGAAGCATGAGGAAGGTCACTGTCTACCTCAGATTTCGGAAAAATAATAAATATCGATAAAAAATCGATATTCATGGTTATGGCAAGGCATATTAATGAGACATTTCTCATGACCAACAATGCAAGGCAAAGTTTGTACAACAATAGGTATCAACAATGGTATCAGCATGCAATTCACAAACACACTGCATGAACCAACAATATATATCTCATGACCAACATTGCAAGGCAAAGTTTGTGCAACAATAGGCCCATTGTGTTCACATCAACAATGGTATCAACGCGCAATTCACCAATAACAATGCGCACAGAATGATGATGTAATGTTAAAACAATCTTTCCAAGAATTATAACAATGAACATAAAATGATGATGCAATTTGGATAAGTTTCAATTTGTAACAATGCATATTATTCCTGTTATTCAGTTTTTTCATAGAAAAGAGTTCTTAGTACTTAACAATTACTTGAAAATCTTTAAAAATGATCAGTAACTGGAGATAATGGAGAGTTAGCAGACTATTCAGAAAGAGTGGAAAGACGACAGAGGAAGCACTCCTTTAGCTCCGTGCTGTTTTAAGCAAATGGGAGCAAGTAAATAGAAGAATCGGCGACTGCTATACTACACAAAGTGTTGAATGGCCAATTTTTGCTTCAACACATCGAGAGAAGAGAGGAAATTGCAACAACATCAAGTGTACATCTGAAGTAATATTACGTCAGTAAGAAATAATTTAGACTAGCAGTGGCATCTTTGGAGAGGCTTATCCATTGTGAGCCTTAAAAATTTTTTTTTTCGAATATTTGGTTATGGCAGGGCATAATTATGAGAAATATCTCATGACCAACAATGCAAGGCAAAGTTTGTGCAACAATAGATATCAACAATGCATAGAATTACTATTATTCAGGCTTTTCATAGAAAAGACAGTTCTTAGTATTTAATAATTTCTTGAAAATGTTTAAAAATGATCAGTAACTGGAGATAATGGATAGTTAGCAGACTATTGAGTGAGAGTGGAAAGACGACAAAGGGAGCACTCTTTAGCTCCGTGGACGACAAAGGGTGGCCAACCGGGTATGGTGTCGGACTGGAGGACAACTGGGGCATGAAGTAACCGCCCCAGGTTCAAATCCAGCTCCGACCAGCATAAGCTGTGAGGCCATGAAGCCGACAGTTACAAATTACTCCTTTAGCTCCGTGCTGTATTGTAAGCAAGTAAATATAAGAATCGGCGATTGCTAGACTACACAAAGTGATGAATGGCCTATTTTTGCTTCAAGACATCGAAAGAAGAAAGGGAATTATAACAACATCAAGACTAGCAGCGGCATCCTTGGAGATCTCCATCCATTGTGAGCCTTTAAAAAAAAAATTTCAAATTTTCATTAAGAATTTTTACTATATTAATTTTAAGCGTTTTTATGTGTTTATATTTAAGATATTTCAAAATTTATTTCAAAGAAAAGTCCGAGCCACGCCAGGGTTATCACCTAGCATATTTGGTAGCACAGCAGATCCAAACATTTCATAAAAATACATTTTGACTATATTCTTTTGGAACGTGTATATTTTGGAAAATGAGATCCTGATAATGCGATGACTGAAAGTTCGTTTCCAAGAAATATTGATAATGAGCATAAAGTGAAGATGCAGTGACAGAACTTTAATAAGGCAGCATCTATTTATTAGGCATAGGAGCCACGCGTGTCTCCCTTGAGCTCCCTATCAAAACTTGTGTTTGGAAAGGACAGAGAAAGAACGAGCATTAGTCAGAGAAACTCTGCAACTAAAACAGAAAAAGCTATACGGGCGTTTGAAACATCTGATCAACGGGAGTTTCGAATAGAACAACAGGGTGTAAGAGGTTCCACGTCAAGAGCAAGAAAAACTTGAGTCTAAAGTATCTGGTGATGCTCCGCAGTGGTGAGGCAAGTCAAGAAGAGTATGGATAAAGTCCCGGTATATGACCTAGACTTCCTCTTTTTCGTATTTTTAGTAGAATGGATATATCCCTTTGCTGTGTTGTATTGATTGAGTTATTATTTAACCATTTGTGAGTTATAATTAGTTTTTTTGAGATTGTACTCTTTACCTACATGTGTAATTATCCTGCGCAACGCCGGGTAACTCTTCTAGTCATAAATATAGATTTATTATCGATAGTTATTATTTTTACGAAATCTGATCATCACCAACCTACTTCATGGTTTAAAGATCAAATGTGCAAAGTTTCATCAAGATCGGAATAACACTGTAGATTTGTATTAAATACAAACAAACCCACCCACAAATATTCTTCTTTATATAAAGAGAGACTAGCACATGCACCCGGCGTTGCGCTTGGATAATAAACAGAACAATCTCAGGTAAACAGAACAATCTCAAAATATTAAAAAGTAACTCAAAATTGGTTAAATAATAACTCAATCAATACAACCTAGAGCGAAGAGACTGCTTCCACTCGGTGGCCTCTCCATTATCTCCAGGAATTCTCATTTATAAAGATTTTCAAGTTCCTAACTATCAATTCTAAAAAAAAATACGAAAAACAGGAATTGTAGCTGAAAAACCGGGAGTGCCCGGGACGTAATTTAACGAATTGTTGATTGCCTCAGATTAAAATGATATCCATCATCACCAACGGGGAACATTATTGGATTCTGTACATTCATCTTTCGAAGTTTTCCTTGCCCTTGACGTAGAAGCTTTTATACCCTCTTGTGAATTGCGTGTTGATACCATTGTTGATACTTGTTGTTGCAAAAACTTTGTCTTGCATTGTTGGTCATGAGATATTTCTCATTAATATGCCCTGCCATAACCATTAATATCGATGATTTTTTTATCAATAATTATTATTTTTACCAAATTTGAGGTAGACAGTGACCTTCCTCATGCTTTGAAGCTCTTGTATGCGAAATTTTATCAAGATCGGAATAAAACTGTAGATTTGTATAAAAAACAAACAAACAAACCCACAAAAGAAAAACAAACATCCTTCTTTATATATATAGGAGACTAGAAGAGGTACCCGGCGTTGCCCGGGATAATTACACTTGCACAATCTTTTTCTTTCATTGTTAGTCATGAGATATTGATTGTTGGTTCATGCAGAGCGTGTGTGAATTGCGTGTTGATACCATTGTTGATACCTATTGTTGTACAAACTTTGCCTTGCATTATTGGTCATGAGATATTTCTCATTAATATGCCTTGCCATAACCATGAATATCGATTTTTTATCGATATTTATTATTTTTCCGAAATCTGAGGTAGACAGTGACCTTCCTCATGCATTGAAGGTCATGTATGCGAAATTTTATCAAGATCGGAATAAAACTGTAGATTTGTATAAAAAACGTACAGACCCACAGACAGACCCACAGACAGACCCACAAACATCCTTCTTTATATATATAGAAGACTAGCAGAGGACCCGGCGTTGCCCGGGATAATTACGCTTGTAGGTATACAGAACAACCTCAAAAAGCTAAATTAAACCTCCAAATTGGTTAAATAATAACTCAATCACTACAATATAGAGCGAGGGGACTATACATTCTAAGAAAAATCGAAAGACAGGAATTTACCTCTTCACTGAAAAAAGCCATTCTTGGTGATATACTGGGACTTGATTTACCGTAAAAAAAAATTTTAAAGGCTCACAATGGATGCCTTCTAATCTAAATAATTTTTTACTTACGTAATCTTACTTTAGATGTCCACTTGATGTTGTTGCAATTTCCTTTCTTCTTTCGATGTCTTGAAGCAAAAAATTGGCCATTCATCACTTTGTGTAGTCTAGCGGTCGCCTATTCTTCTATTTTCTTGCTTATCATTTGCTCAATACAGCACGAGGCTAAAGGAGTGCTTCCTCTATCGTCGTTCACTCTTTCTCAATAGTCTGCTAACTCATTATCTCCAGTTACTGATCATTTTTAACGATTTTCAAGAAATTGTTAAATACTAAGAATTCTCTTTTCTAAGAAAAGCCTTAATAACATGAATTCTATGCATTGAATTCTATATTGCACAAACACTGCCTTGCATTGATGGTCATGAGACATATATTGTTGATCCTTGCATAGTGTTGGTGCATTGCGTGTTGACACCATTGTTGATACCTATTGTTCCACAAACTTTGCCTTGCATTGTTGGTCATGAGATATTTCTCATTAATATGCCCTGCCATAACCATGAATTTCGATTTTTTATCAATAATTATAATTTTTTCGAAATCTGAGGTAGACAGTCACCTTCCTCATGCTTTGAAGGTCATGTATGCGAAATTTTATCAAGATCAGAAAAAAACTGTATATTTGTATAAAACACAAACAAACAAACCCACAAACAAGCCCACAAACAAAGAAACATCCTTCTTTATATATATAGAAGATTTCAGATTATGAACTTAAATTAATTCTTCAGAAAGCGGATGTGAAGTGCCCACCTGTTTCATATTTCGACATTTACGATTATTTTATTGAATCAAAAGCGTTTGATCATGAACAAATGAAAAGCATATAAGAACTTACAAACTTTTTTTTGTAGAGGCATATAATTATTTTTTATGTTTATTTCTTGAGCCAGTGTATTATCACAAAAGAAACATATTACATATCTTAAACCAAAGGTTATCTCTTCTCGGTGAAGTAAAAATACAAGTTATATTTATAAAACTATTACAAGGTCATATCTTCTCAGTGTCTTGTATTGTTACAATAAATATGAATGAGGCAGGTCAAAATTTAAACGGTACTAAATTTATTAAATATAGGAATAACATGTCTGCTTCGAAACCAGTATTGGCTAATTTTCAATAACCGCACAATCGCACGATGACTGAATGAATTTTTATTAATTTAACCATTACTTCTTAGCCTTTTACTGGGATTAAATAGAAAAAGGGGTATATATCTGTTTGTTAGAGTAGGGATCTGGGCGATGCAGCCTGCTAAATAATAAATTCACTTACCTTGGTCGCATTCAATCATCGCGGAGGTTAATGTTAACTATCTGCACAATCGCGCGATGACTGAATCCGCAAACGGAATTGTCGCGATGACTGAATCCGCAAACGGAATTGTCGCGATTCCTGTAACCAGCCGAGGGAAAACCAACTGCCCCCTGTAACCAAATAGGTTGGGGTATATATCAGTTATTTGCCCCCGGAGGGGGAGGTCGTAGACAGAACGTCGAAAGCGTACGAGTAACGGAAACCATTGACCAGCGAGGCCCAAAGGGCCGAGAGTGGGACTTGCGTTTGCGATTGTGCAGATAGTTAACATTAAAAAACCTCGCGGTTAGTGAAAACTAACAAGCGTATTTAATAAAGCTCATATTTAATCAATTAAGTATTGTTTAAATTTATACCTGCATGGCTGTGGGTATATTATAATGGCGGACGCACAGTGAGACATCTTGCGGATTTAGATGCAAACATCAGACTTGCAGACAAGTTTCACAGCATCTTCGACGCATACGCAGATGCAGTAGCGCCACACTGAGAGAGCATGTAAAAGCGCCCAAGTAGATAGAAACCACGTTCTTCCCGCATGGAGAATAAGTACGTGAAGAAAGTTATAATGAATGAAACGATGGTTTGGGGAATCAATCTGAAAATCTTCTAATCTGAGATGATATCATCTTATATAATGTTGTCCAACAACATATGGCAACGAAATCAAATAAAATTTATCCAGTTATCTCTTAGATGAAGGGTGCATGCAGGTGTTAAAATATGCATCTTGAAACAAAAAACTTTGCTTTAAAATTAGAGTAAGGCCTTCTCAGTAAGGCCTCTCTTAGATGTACTCTCTGGTGTACATCTTGTTCGACTATGAAGAAATTCAAGATGCTTATTGGGAATGCCCTGCTGGGCAAGTTAAATGCTATTTAAAATGTACAACCACTGAAATCCAATAAAAAATGTTTTAATGTTCAAGCACGTTGTTAGTACGATGAAATAAACCTAGCCAAATACATATTAATTGTATGAATATTCAGATTATATTTTTTTGTTGTTGATAAAGGTTAATATATCTGGGTGCTTATGGAAGTGACATTTCTGTATTTGCGGGTTACGTACAAACTGTCATCTCAATGATGAAGTCTTAGAATTGCATTATGAAGCAGCACAACTAACTGAAATCCCTGGTCAAAGCTGTACTATCCGTTTTTTAAAATTTATTACTGTCTTATCAGTCCCTTAGGGATCCAGTCAAGTAAGGATAAGGCTGCTCCAGGTTTCAAATATTTTTTGTGTGAGTGCAAAAGCTGGTGAAAATCACGGTCTTTAAAATGAGCAGAGTAAACAACGCTCGCCTATGTCAGTTTAAACTTTGGCTCACCATCTTTCTTAATTTTAGCTATCCACTGTTTCTTAAGTTCGTCTGACTTGGAAAAAGGTGCCAAGTGATTATAGGAATGATTTTTTTCCCATAATTAAGGCATCCTGGAACACTACAAGACACGTTACGATGCATGGCAACCGCAACAGTCAACAGCGAGAAAGGAGATGGTGACTTGAGATCTCCTTCAGACGTTTGTTTTTTTCTCATCAAATGGCGATGCTAATCGCTGAAACTTGTCTCTTTCCTTTCCACTCTTCCCCTATTGTCTGTTAACTCTCCATTATCTCTGTTTACTGCTTATATTTAAAGATTTTCAAAAAAATGTTAATTCTAAAAAAACCGATAGGTAGGTGATGCAATTAACAGATGTTGCTAAAGTATAGTCATATATCAAGTTTCCAATTATTTTTTCTGTGATAGTAAATATTACACGAGCACTCGAAATATCTGTAACACGCGACCGAAATATGCTTGCTCGGTACTAGCAATTTGGTGACAAAAAAGAGAAACTGGGACATTAATGGATATTAGCTGATGAAAGACTGAACGGGGCGCTAGACCTGATATTCTTTAGAACGGGGCGCTAGACCTGATATTCTTTAGACCGTGGCGTCCTTCCTCATTAGTTTTTGTATGCCCGTCGTGACGCTTCATCCATGAGACAGACGGTTGGAAATGGGAGTAAGATGTGCATAGAGGTCGATGTGTGCTATAGTCATGTGATTAACAGTGTGTCAAATGACGTGACAACCAGGTGGAAGGTAGTCTCTTTTTTATTGCTCTTTTTTATCATTACTATTATGCTAACCTTAATTTATTCAAAATTTATAGTAGATTTAATTTAAGAACGCTAAATCCAAAGCTACATATTATTAGCGTTCATTGAAAATAAATGTAGGGAATTGGGGAGAAACGATAAACGAAAATAATTCAATAAAGCAGTAAGATCAATACTTCTGATCGCTGATTTCTCGACAATAAAAAAGATCAAAGATAAAATAAAATCTTTTTCTTTGCGTTGCTCATATCTTTGCTTTTCTATGGGATCCCCCCCCCTCCCACCTCTCACGTGGAGAAAATTCTATGTACATATTTTAAGGGAAGATAACCAAGATCATAGACGTTTACCTTACTATGTGTGGATTTCATCCATTCAGTCGAATTTAACGAAGCAACTTATCACCAAATACCTTCTCTTACACGGAACAATGCGACGCTCAAAGCTCTTTCTGTGTTGAACAATAAATGTAAATCCTCAATGGATTTTTCTATCATCTTGTAGTGGTTTATTTCCTTATGTTATGGAAACTTTAACTTCAGATAACACTGGGCAACAAAATTTAAGATTTTTCTTGGCACAAAATGAAAGTGGGTGATTATTGGTAGTATTTTTTCTGCTGATTACGAATATAATTTTTAAATTTCTCTAGCACGCACAGCTTTCTCGTTTTACAATGAAATTTTTTAAATCATTCAGCGTTTGGGGCCTGGTAAATTTCTTTGCGGCCCCAAAATATGGATACTTTAACATTGTAGCCGCTTCTCTTCACACAAATTATTTTAACATAGAAATCTCGATGTGCATAACTTGGAAACTTGACGTGATAAAATAAATCTAAAAGCAGATTCGGATTCTACCTACAAATTACTACTAAGAATATTATCTGTGGTCTTTGTGCCAAAAAGTGTGTTGACTAGTGTAATCATCAGATATTCCTAACATCATTTCACTGTAAAAAATAATTACACAGAATGTCTAAAAAGTTTACAGAATTTTGAATTATATTGATGCATAAACGCAATAAGTAGAAATTTAAGCAAAACTATGTGATTATCAGAAACAAAGTAATTGCAACATTCAGTTTGAAATTATATTTTTTATTAAAATTATTCCAACACACTGTCGCTATTATTATCCATTTATTCTTTTAGTGGCTATAAAGCAACGAAATTTATTATTAAGAATATATGTGATATCAACCACTTTCATAATCAATAGCACATTTTCTGCAATAAAAGATGAAAGAAAAAACTATACATGAATTAATAACGTTTTCTTTGTATAAATATCTTTGAATATAATTAAAAAATCAGCCCTGAAAATTAAAGCTGTTTCCAAAAATAAGCGAGTTCTTAAAAGCAGAAATGTTTGACCTAATCGATGAAACATATTTCAAGTAAATCGTGATTGAAATTCCATAATTTGATAGCTCAACTACGTGTTAATGAAATGGGGCGTTGTTGTCGTGTAAAATTTAGACAGCCGTTAGACTGTGTGGATTATTCACGGACTCAATTTTCGTCTCTGCAACTGAAAGGTGAATCATTTATCGCGCGAATGCACATGACATGGAAACGAGACCTCTTCTATAGAAATCAACTTTGAAACCGTTTGAATAGGGCATCGTCAATTTCCCTCGGTTACCGTGTGCAGACAATAGTACCTCGAAGGTTCATTATCCAATTGGCTGTGCTTTTCAATTAATTGATTATTACCTCATGGAGATCGAAATAAACAAATTAGAAATGCTGAGCAATAATACTCTGGGTAGACGAGATTGCAACGATGATGATTTTCCCTATTCAAAACACCACGTTATAATTCCAGCCACAGTGGAGGAAACTATACAAACGATTACCTACTTCCCAATGACATTTTCTCCGCTCCTATAGATTTGTTTACTTTATCATCGTGAAAAATATTGTTTTGGTAAATCTATTCTAAAAAATGTATTCCCTGATGATAAATTTATCTGTCACTAATGCTTATTTGACCAAAGGCTACTTCCATTTATTCGATTATTATTCATAATTTTTTTAATAACTTATGTCTGCAAAAAATATTTTTTTAGCTGCATGTGATATTTTCTACTGTGTTAATCCAAAATTGACCTGCATTTCCCTCCATCACGTAAGTTTTTTAGCAAAATACAAGGTGTTTGGATAAAAAAACAACATAACAATGGAAAATATACCATGTTATTACAGTGAACTAAACAATATTTCTTATAATTAACAGACAATTTCTTCATGAAATATGCTTAGCATTCCGTGTTCATTCATTTTGCCTATGAAACCTTTTCTTCATCTCTTTGATACTTCACCGAACACGCTTCCGCTTTCCATTTTTTGTCTCCCGCTTGTTCATCCAACGGTAATCAGCTAACATATTGACGACATATTGGTAGCATCTCTCGATAACGCGGACATCCTGGTGAAATCTTTCACCATGCTCTTCACTGAAGACTCCTAAGTTTTCGGGAAAATAGCCGACATAGCAGTGTAAGACATGAACTTTTAATCTCATCTTGCATTTTTGAGCTTTATAGGCAGCCAATATGATATGTAGAATGGTTTTATAGTGAGGTTCTTAAGTATTACCCAAAAACTTGTGCACTACGTCTTTGAAAGAGTCACAAGCTTCATTTTCTTTTACTTTTGCTCCCAAAACTAGGGGATCGGATAACAGTTTTCGTATGTCGGGGCCAGTAAAAATTTCCTCTCTCAACTTGGGTTCAGACATTTTTGGGAACCTGGAACACAAATATCTGAAACAGTCCCCATCTTTTGAGAGTGATTTAACAAACTGCTTCATAAGCTCCAATTTTATCAGGTCGTTGCATATCAAATGTCGGATTTCGACGTGCGTTCTGCATTTCAGCACGGTTTCCACGTTTAGTAGCAAGTACCCATAGCAAAGTGGTACATTCCCAGAGATAAACCCATCAGCGATCAGCTGCCTGAAATTTGCATGTCTGCGATGATATTTAATAGCGTTTGAACCCAAGCGAAGATAGTCATGGCTTCATACGAGTTACGAGTGATAATGCATTACGAGATCAGGTTGAATCACACTGCTTCCAACGCCTCTCGAAACATCAATAAGGTATACGGTGTAGGCACCATAAACGAACGTATTGTCTAACGTTGGTTCCAAAAATTCCGGGCGGGAGTGACGGACCTGGCAAATGAGCTACGCGGCATACCGCCCAATGTGTTGAATGACGCTGATCTGAAGCGATCTGGTGAAGAGGACCCGCCAAAAATTGTTTGGGACCTTGCAGGGGATCATGCTGTAGCAGCGTCGACTGTCAGTAGACATCTTAGGACCATCGGCAAGGTGTTCTCTAAACCCCCATTGCACCCCAGGAAGCTCAAGGTTACAGTTTGGTGGAACATCCTTTGTATAGTGCGTTACAGCTTCTTGCAGCAGGGGGAGACGATCACCGTTACGACCTACTGTCGTGAACTGCATCGTATGCACACAAAACTGTGTCAGCAACAACCTGCACTTGTGCATCGCAGAGGCGCCTTCTGCTGCATGACAACGCGCGTCCGCACGTTGCACGAACGACTGTGCAGGCGCTACAGGCCCTGGACTAGAGGTTCTTCCACATCCCCCCCCCCCCGTACTCTCCGGACCTCTCCCCTACCGACTACCATCTTTTCCAGAGCCTGGACAGTTTTCTCCGGAAGAAAACATTCCTAACCCAAGCAGATATCGAAAACGCATTCCGGGAGTTTATTGAGTCTCGTGGTCATGGATTCTATCGGAGCGGGCTCGAGAAGCTGCCAGATCGTTGGCAACAATGTTTGGATTGCAATGGGGGTTATTTCGAATAGGTGTGAAGGTGTCCTTTCTAGAGGGCCATTAAAGTTAACCTCTGCAATCCGACATTTGATATGTGCGACCTGATATAAGCTTATGAAGAAGTGGTAATAAAACCTTTTGATGAGGAACCAAGGTCGTATTAATGGTAGACGACGCGGTTAAGGCGTCCCGAAATGGACAGCAAGTTTTTCTCCAATGGAGATCTCTGCCTCGACTGTCCCACAAGCAAAGGAAGCAGGGATATCTTGCACAACCTGTCTGCTGACTCAGCAACATGATCAGTATTTTGAAGTCTCCACAAATCATCCAGCGATGTTCTTGATATTTTATTTTCTCAATAATCATTGCCAAAACGTTATAGTTCTCTTCCAAATTCACCGAGTGCCTCACTAGAAGTGATGCAAATTTATTCCAATTATGCAGCAAGAATGCTTTGAGGCTTTTTTGAGAACCAATGAAGAGGCGCCACTCAGATGAATCATATTCTATTTCTAAACATTACATTAGCCCTTGAATATCACTACGAAAAATGAGATTTCCCTCTTTAGTGAAAAATTTAGTGAATTCTTTCTCCCTCGGAGTTTTTGGGTGACAAGCATGGTTTTATTTGTCAGTCTTCACCCCAGCAGTTCGGCAGCACCTTTTGAAAAGCCTAAATCTCTAACCAGGTCATGGAGCTTGCTCTGAGGAAAAAAGTTGGGGTTCCTCATCAATAGAAAAATTTGAACTAGATTCATCCTGAAGAGGTAATGTTTTCATCCTCAGAATCACTCAAAAAAATCATCCAAACTCGAAGGAGGGTGTGGAACTGCTGTTTCAGAGCTATGAGGCACTGGACGAATAGGTGAATTAAAATTCGTATAATATATTTTATTATCTTTTGTATTGAAACATTTCACATCTACCGAACAGAAATAACAGTCGGCAGTGTGGTTTTGTTTTTCACGCAACATCATAAGAATGCCAAAAAGAAATGAATGTTTCTAACCGTTAAACCACAAACGAAGATCTTCCTCGCACTTTCAGCACACTTCCCAGGAGGCGGGCTTTGTCCTGAATCCCAAGTTGGAACTTGAAATAAGCAAAATGCACTTTCTTCACGAAATCACTTATGTTTCTTCATTGATTTTTACAGTGTATTCACCATAAGTAAAACGGAAGTTATCAGGAGAAATAACACAACCTCTTGGAGACATAATACGTCGTATATAACTAAAAACAGTAGCACAGTCTCGTTTGAATGCAAAATGTAAACTACTCAAAAACAAGAGCCTGAACTTATTTAGCATGTTGAAACATGATCAAATCTAAAAATACGATTCCTCATACTCATTCCTAATACCCTAGAGAACATGTATAAATAATGGAAAATACGAAAACACTAATCCACAACAATTTTTTTATTTCCTCAGATGCGCATTTCGGATTTCACAAATCCTTCATCAGTGTTGTGGATTAGTGCTTTCGTATTTTCCATTATTTATACGTCGGTGTCCACAGTTTCGACAATTATTTCTGTATTACTAGAGAACATATATAAACATGCTGAACCTAGTCAGTAACATTTCTCACTTTTCGGTGTAAACAAATTAAACTAGTTGGGATGTTATCAACCTGCGCCTCACACCACCAACACTACACTTGCCCTGCCGCCCTTCCAATGCCTGTCCCCATTCCGCTCACTTTCCCTTTGTATTTATTCTTGAGTCTCACGTTAATACATATTAAATGAAACTAAGTAATCATATTTTATAGGAGTTTTATAATCCAAAATAGCATACCAGATTTCGAGTTAAACGGGAGTGTCACTCTAAATGAAACTACAAACACGAGTTTTGCAAGAAAACCTGACGAGATGGAATTTCTCGAGTAATTTACCCGGTTTTAGTCAGTAAAAAATATATAAAAAAAACAGTTTAAAAATCTTGAGCAGTTTTTTTATATTGCAAACCTGTGTAATCTACTAGTTCGTTTGGTATTACCGTCCTTTTCAACTGCTATGGTCATTTCAGGACGGCGTTATAGTGGCTGTAAATTTTGCCTCGCAAGGGTTCTTTAACGTGCTGCCAGCAGACGACTACATGGGACCAACGGCTTTGCTTCCCGTCCGAAAGAAGTGCGTGATCTCAGGATTTTCCCCCTGAAAAAATCCTCGTCGTCCTCGGCCGGGGATGAAACCGCATCCTCGGGCATCAGAAACGATCACGCAACCACTGAGCCACCGAGGCCGGTGTGTAATCTACTGACATAGTGTACTGCTAGAACAGTATCGAGATTAGTGTTTGTAAGATGAAACATATTCTTCATCAAAACCATATCGTAGCATTATTTATTAACAATTTTAATTAATGAATACATCACTAATGTATAAAATAGCTTATATAAATTGATTTTAAGGCTGAAGAAAATTTTAAATGTTTAACTATTTTTCTCGAATGAATTCCATCTATGAAAGATCTCTTTCGGTTTATATTATTTTAAATTATTTAAACTACTTTGGTCTAAAATTAGCTTTTTAATTAATAAATTATAGACTGAGAGAAGATTCCCAGATGACTTAAACGGAAAGATCTAATCCTGCAATACAATACAGAGAATCCTTAAAGCTTTTTATTGAAATTTTACATAGGACCAACAATATGCGTTGTCCAACAATGTATACATCTCATGTACAACAATGTAAGGCAAAGTTTATGCATCAAAGTTTCATTAGATATGCATTCTTGCGTTAATTCTTAATGAAAAAAATTAATTGTATTTTTGCAATGCTACTTTGGCGCTTTGGTTACATGGCGTCTTCGATGACCTTGGTATTATGGGTTCGAATCCTTCAAAATATACTTTTAAAACAGAAACAACTTTGCTTCCCAACTTCGTTTTGCCTTGATAACCTTAACGAAGGCAGGATGTTTGTCCTGGGAGGAGGGGGGGGGTAGAGGAAAACCAGTAATGTTACTGGTGTTGCTGGTGAACTTGGAGTTCAGCGTTTTCCGGAGCCCACCACCACTAGCAGCATTATTGGGTTTTCTTCTAACCATCCCCCGCAGCACAAAAGCGCAGCCTCTGGTATAATACTTTCGCTGTGCTTAGTACTTACCCAATTACCAGAAAGAATAGAATTGACGAAATAAAACTTACTTTTGACGTCAGGAACAGCGCCTTCTTTGACCAGGTAACACACGCCATTTTCAGTAGGACAAAACGCAACCTTAGGAACAGACTCGATTCGAACCAAAATGAGACTGGCCCCCAAGAACTGTGTTGCTTTTATTTACACGGGCCTTGAATACCAGATTGTGAATACCAGCCCAAAGAAGATGTTCATTTGATAAATGATGGTGAATTTTGTGACCTCGTACGTGACCTGGCACTCACAAAAGGCCAAGCTGAGTTATTTGCTTCACGACTTAATGAGTTTCATTTGCTTGCACCAGCTACAAGGATTTCACAGTTTCGAAACAGACATAAAGAACTTGCTCAGTTCTTTGCAGTGAGTGACAGTATTTGCTATTGCACCGATGTTGATGGTCTTATGTCATGCCTTGGAGTAGAACACAGCATTGAAGCATGGCGTCTGTTCCTTGATGCATCTAAGACAAGCTTGAAGGCAGTATTATTGCACAATGGAAACAGATATGCATCAGTTCCAGTGGGGTATTCCACCCAGCTGAAGGAGACATATCGAAGCATGACATTACTTCTTGAAACAATTAGGTATCAAGAGTACAAATGGCACATCTGTGGTGATTTAAAAGTAATTACCATCCTCATGGGAATGCAGACTGGGTACACTAAGTATTGCTACTTTATCTGCGAGCGGGACAGTAGAGACAGGAAGCAAGGCTACGTAAAGAAAAATTGGCCAATCAGAGACAAAATGCAGCCAGGAACTAAAAACGTCCTTAGTGTGCCTTTGGTTGAACGTGCCAAAATACTCATGCCACCACTTCACATAAAGCAGGGGCTTATGAAGAATTTTGTGAAAGCACTAGACAAAGACTCGAAAGCTTTTCAATACCTGTGCAACAAGTTTCCAGAGTTCAGTTATGCCAAAGTAAAAGAGGGCGTGTTCATAGGACCTCAAATAAGGAAGATCGTTGCTGACAAACACTTCCAAAACTTGCTGGGTGGCACTGAAAGGGAGACATTAAATCAGTGGTAGCCAACTTCCTTGGAAATTATAAAGCTGCAGACTATGTAGATATTGTGCAGAAGTGCATTAGTGCGTATAGACACTTGGGTTCAACATGTCAACAAAATTCGTCTCCTTGACTCACATTTGGACTTTATCCCTGAGAACCTAGATTCAAGTAAGTGATGAACATGGTGAACGTTTTCATCAAGATATCTCAGGGTCGATGGAGTGCAGCAATGTTGGCAGAATACTGTTGGATGCTACAGCGTGACTTACCAAATGTTCAGCACAAATGTATTTTAAATTAAGCTAATATTGTTCTAACACCATGTATGTCATATGTCAGATTCATTAGAACACATTGGTACAATAAATTTTCCAGTTAAAATTCTGTCTGTTAGTTTATTGTCTTCATACAATGGTAGACTTATTTATTTATTTATTTATTTATTTATTTATTTATTTATTTACTAGCAAAGGTACCCGGCGTTGCCCGGGATAATTACACTTGGATGTAAACAGAACAATCTCAAAAAATTAAATTAAATTTTGCAATATCCTAAAAATAAACACATGAAAATTCTTAGAATTAATACAGTAAAAATTCGAAAAAAAGGCTCACAATGGCTGGACCTCTCCAATAATTTCTTACTCACGTAATCTTACCTCAGATGTATACTTAGTGTTGTTGCAATTTCCACTCTTCTCTCGATGTGTTGAAGCAAAACTTGGCCATTCATCACTTTGTGCAGTCTAGCGCTCGCCGATTCTTCTATTTACTTGCTTCCCATTTGCTCAATACATCACGGAGCTAACTGTCGTCTTTCCACTCTTTCTTAATAGTCTGCTAACTCTCCATTATCTCCAGTTACTCATCATTTTTAAAGATTTTCAAGAAATTGTTAAGTACTAAGAAATCTCTTTTCTAAGAAAAGCCTGAATAACAGGAATTCTATGCATTGTTACAAATTGAAACTTATCCATATTACATCATCATTCTGTGCTCATTGTTATAATTCTTAGAAAGACTGCTTTAACATTACATCATCATTCTGTGCTCATTGTTATTGGTGAATTGCGCGTTGATACCATTGTTGATGCGAACACAATGGGCGTATTGTTGCACAAACTTTGCCTTGCATTGTTGGTCATGAGATATATATTGTTGGTTCATGCAGTGTGTTTGTGAATTGCGTGCTGATACCATTGTTGATACCTATTGTTGTACAAACTTTGCCTTGCATTGTTGGTCATGAGATATTTCTCATTAATATGCCTTGCCATAACCATGAATATCGATTTTTTATCGATATTTATTATTTTTCCGAAATTTGAGGTAGACAGTGACCTTCCTCATGCTTTGAAGGTCATGTATGCGAAATTTTATCAAGATCGGAATAAAACTGTAGATTTGTATAAAATACATACAAACCCACAAACATCCTTCTTTATACACTACTGTTTATAAAAATCGCAACACCCTGATGGAATAGCCCAATCTGCATTAAATTTGGAGCATTTGCATATCATGGGTCAGAAAAGAAACCATTAGATTTTCAGGTCAATACAATGCGTTTTATTGTCACATTAGTATCGGGTGAAACCACCGTGGGATGCAATTACAGCCTCTAACGTCGTGGCATTGAGTCAAACAAGCTCTGAATAAGGGCCTGGGGAATGTCCTGCCATGCTCTGTCTACACGGGTATACAGTTCATCCACAGTTGCTGCTGCAGGAGTCTGACGAGCCAATCGATGAGCAACCCTGTCCCACACATGTTCGATTGGTGACATGTCTGGTGAACGAGCAGGCCAGGGGAACAAGGGCGTCTGATGTGCTTGGAAAAAGGCGAGGACATTTCAGGCCACATGCGGTCGGGCATTGTCCTGTTGGAATACAGCGCCTGGAAGGTTCTGCAGGAAGGGGATGACCTCTGGTTGCACAACTTCCCTGATGTACCGGTTACTGTTCAGATTGCCATGGATTCTGATCAGACGGGAACGGCCATGGTAACTGATTGCACCCCACACCATCACCCCTGGCGTTTGTCCTGAATGATGCTGCAGGATGCATTCTGGAAGGTCGCGCTCGCCACGATGTCTTCTGACTCGTATCCTGCCGTCATGGTGCTGCAAGTTAAACCTTGACTCATCCGAAAACACAGCTTGTTGCCATTCAGCTTGCCACTGTTGGTGTTGATGGGCCCATTGCAACCTGAGGCGCCGGTGGTTTTGAGTCATAGGAATCCGCAACAATGGTACTTGTGCCATCAATCCTCTGGAAATCAAACGGCGTAGTACAGTGCTAGCAGACATTGTCCTGCCTACTGTAGCAACCCACTGTTGTGCTAACACTGTGGAAGTGGCTGTACGATCTGCTACACACATGCGATAGAGGTGTCTGTCATCCCGCGGTGTCGTCGTGCTGGGTCTTCCTGAGCCTGGTCTTCGGTGTGCCCTGTTCTCTTCGCTCCACTGCCTCCATGCACGCATAATTGTCGTTGCATTACGTCCTACACGAGCAGCAATGTCACGATACGACCATCCCGCTTCACGCAGACCAATTATGCGTCCTCTTTCAAAGTCTGTCAGCTGTTGATATGGTACCCTTCGTCGTCGTCGAGGCATGGTGTTCTTTCAAGCAATTACTCTGAAAATCTAATCATTTATACTCTGACCCATTGTATGCAAATATTGCAAATTGCATATGGATTAGACCATTCCATCAGGGTGTTGCGATTTTTATAAACAGTAGTGTATATATAGATAGAAGAAGATTTCGAAAAAATATTAATACAATACAATACAACAGTATCCAACAGAGTTCATTATGGGCTGAAGACCGACGAGTTAGGTTCCTGCGGGCACATGAACAGATTAACAGAAAAAATAAATGAATTACAACAACAATATAAAGGAAAATCAAATAAGAAATTCAGCAATATTTGTATTAAAAGAATAAAAGAGCGCCCAAAAGGCTAGTGGGCTGTCAAGGGGCATCCTTAAAACAATTGTAAAATAATCTAAAATTATATAACTTTGTATAAATTTGTATGGCATTAAACGGCAATGACAATATCAACAACAACAATATCAACAACAATAATAATAGTAATGATAATTTTTTTACAATTAAAAACATTACAATATAACCAATAATAATATTAGTAGTATTTATAATAATAAAAACAGTAAAATAAACTGAGGACTGTGCAAATCGGTTTTAATTAGGAGTAAATAGAAGTTAAATTAGAAGTAATTATGCCCGAGCGAATGTTTCTAAGGAGATGACGCTTAAAAAATTGAAGAGAACGTGCCACCCGAAGATCCACAGTTAATTTTTGACCAACAGATAACGCCGGAAATCGAAATTGATCTCCTTAAGTAATTCACTCTATAAAATGGGATTATTATTTTTTTCTCTCTTGTCAGATAGTGGTGATATGGACTGGTTATCATAGGGGGATTTCTAATATTATATATGTTATGCGTGACTTTATATATAAATTGAGCTAGTTGAATAAAATAAAGATCATCAAATTTTATTAAGTTGAAATTTTTAAATTCTGAACTAACGGAAGAGAAAGCGGGCCTATTTAACAATATTCGTAAAAAACGGTTTTGAAGTTTAATTATAAGATTTTTATTTTTCTGTGTGGTCGATCCCCATAAACATATTCCAACGCATAAATTTGTATGAATTAAGGTAAATATAAATATCAAATATCTAAAAAACGAGAGGTGATAGAGTGAACCGGTTTGCGTATTATTAATCAGCATGTTTTAATTATCTAAGAACAACTGTTGAATACCAAGATATCCACAATCTATTCAAATTTTTTTTATTTATGTGTGCAATATTTAAAGCAATCTTAAAGTATCTTTTAATATATTTATCGAATTATTATCTAAATATAATATTTATATTTAAGCTAAATTGTCCCTCCCTCTTTCTGCGTTTCTCTGTGGAAAATTAAGGTCTGTTTCGGACCAAAAATCGATAACTTTTTTGTTACTAAAGAAAGAGTGTTAAAATTTTACACAAACATAAAGTAGTATATGATGCTTCCAATGAATTGCTTTTTATTAGAATTTTTTGTAATACAAAATTTTTAAAAAATAAATAAAAATCAAAAACTTGGTATTTATTTTATTTTTAACTAAAAATATTACTTTCAAAGTG
Source organism: Rhysida immarginata (assembly GCA_023313115.1). Lineage (NCBI taxonomy): Eukaryota > Metazoa > Arthropoda > Chilopoda > Scolopendromorpha > Scolopendridae > Rhysida > Rhysida immarginata. The sequence goes on from JAHWFO010106624.1 coordinate 352,032, forward strand.
TAAGGAAAAAAACCCTTACAATAGCTTAGAAAACGACGAAAAATACATAAAATGCTTACCTACTAATTATAGAAATATTTTGAATAGTTGGTTAATAAAAATTTTTAAGCAGTTATTTCTATAGGTACCATATTATTCTTGGGGACATCCAGGTTCTGAAATCACTTCGTTGGCTTTCAAAAGCAGCAGAGTATTTTTATACGGTTTTCTAATGCTTTCAAATGAACATCAACAATACAACAATTAAAATTCTTGCAAATGAACATCAACAATGATTTAATTTGATATTTATTATTTAAAAAAAACAATAAAAAAGGCAATGCTACATGCTTTGACAAATATAGTGCACAACCTGTTCCTTAATGCTACCCTTTTTGAAACGCTTTTAACCTGTGTTAACGTGAACAATAGTGATAATATCATTTATTAGGTTCAATGAACACAAGAGATATTGGCTGAACGGTGATGGTAAATCGGATTTTGCCGGCCACCTCTTAATGAAACAACACCTGTTTGGAATCATTGACGAAGTCATGTCGATACTCAAGGTGGAATCTGACCACAGGAGGATCCTAATCCAAGAGGCCGTAATAATCAGAAGGCTTACGAAAAACTTCCCAAATAACATTTTGAATGTCCAAACCAGCTTGGAAAGGAAACCTATGTAGGATGCTGAAAACAACATTATAAACAAACATCACGGAAGAGACATTAATACATCCAATCAAGACTGATCTTTCCTTTTAGTTTTATTTTTTTGCAAATTATAAATCCTGTCATATTAATTATTGTTCTTCTTATGATTCTATATTTCAATTGCTATAATATGGCTAACTGGCCCGCCAATCAGGCCTTGGTTTGTCCAGCTTTTCTCTGATTGGCGGACGTAAACCATATTTTTTAGAGCTTTGGCTCACTTACCTTTTCAGACTTAGGAAAGCCAAAGGATCAATAGATATGCCTATGGTTTTGCTTCTGCTCCCCAATAGCGATCATAACCAGTCATTAAAGAGTGGCACTTTCTTAAGGTCTTGTTGTACGCCACAGATTAAAATGATATCCAACGTCATCACCGGCGAACATTACTGGATACTTTAGACCCAGCTTTCCTTCGAAGTTTCCCTTGCCCTTCACGTAGAAGCTTTTATACCTTCCTGCTCTAGACGATGCTCCCGTTGTTCAGATGTTTCTGACATCCAGATAGCTTTTTGTCTCTTTGTCTGCAGCGTTTCTTTCTCTTTCCTTTCCAAGCACAAATTTTCGCCAATTAGCCTCTTCGATAAACACTGACGTATCTATGTTTTCTCATTACGTCATCATTTTATGCTAATTGTTAATAATTCTTAGAAAAGAACGTTCAGCCATAGCATCTTCATCATCTCGGTTTCCAAAACATTCACAGATCATAGTCAAAATTTATCAGAGATTTTTTAAGGAAATGTTTGGAACTGCTGTGCTACCAAATAAACAAGGTGATATCCCCGGTCTTGCTCGGACTCTTTTTTGATTAAATGTTGCAATATCTGATTGTGAATTTTCAGTAAAAATGAACACATGAAAGCGCCTAGAACTGATACAGTAAAAATTCAGAATGAAAATTTGAAAAAAAAAAATTTTTAATGCTCCCAATTGATGGGCCTGTCCAAGTGCGGGATAGCTAGCCAAAACAATTTCTTGATCACGTTAATCTTACTTTAGATGTACACTCGCCTGCTGTGGTGAACCTTTAAGACACAAATCTGTACTTGGGCGGCAGTGGATGTACATGTCCGTTTGTAATCTGTGTGTTTGCAATCCCAACAATCTGAATATGTTTATACACTTGCATCGTCAAGGGCCACCTGGGAACGTCGATTACTAATTAATTACTCGCCATTTGATCAGTTTCTTAATATTCTGCTAACTCTCCATTATCTCCAGTTAATGCTCATATGTAAAGATTTTCAATAAAATCTTAAAGCTCACTTTGTATCGTCTAAGAATCTTCGTTTCCTCGATTGACACAATCAGCACTCTCTGACAACTTGCTCACTTGCAACTGAGTGCTGGTGAAATCAACACAGCACAGAGTGAAGCGACTGCTTCCTCTGTCACTTTTCAACTGTTTCTCATGTTCTGCTAACCCTCCATTATCGCCAATTACTCCTCATATCTAAGATTTTCTAAAAAATATTAAGTTCTAAGAACTATCATTTCTAAGAAAAGCCCAAAAAACAAGATCCCCATGCATTGTTACAAATTTGAACCTTATTTATAAAGCAGAAACTCTGCCTTGCATTGTTAGTCATGAGATATATATTTTTGGTCCATACGTAGTGTTGCTGAATTCCCTGTTGATACCACTGTTGACAACTATTGTTGCACAACCAATGTTTGGTCATGAGATACCTCTTATTAATATGCCCTGCCATCATTATGTATATCCATTTATTATCGATAATTATTATTTTCAGTGATCTTCCTCATGCTTTGAACGTCAAGCAGTTATTCAAAATTTCATCAAGATCGGAATAAAAATGCAGATTTGTACAAAAAACAATCACACCCACTCACCCACAAACATTCTTCATTTATATACTATATACTAACAAAGGCACCTTGGGTTGCCCGAGATAATTACAGTTGCAGGTAAAGAGAACAAACTCAAAGTTAATTAATAACTAAAATTGACAACAACTTCAATTTCTTTCTTCTGATGCTTCTTATGAACCAACGCTCGTTATATACTTCAGTGGCATTTCGACAGTAATGAATTTTCATATGTTCATCGAACGATTTAAATGCACAATACATTGTGCTTGTTGATTTGAAGAATCACGTTGAAGTATGCTTTGTTATCATTTATGTCGTAAACAGTCGAAACTAATACAGCACCAAGCGAAGGGACTGCTTCCTATGTAACCTTTCCACTCGTTCTCAATAGTCTGCTAACTATCCATTATCTCCTGTATCTGTTCATTTTTAAAGATTGTCAAGAAAATGTTAACTTCTAAGATCTATCACTTTTAAGAAAAACCAGAACAACAGGAATTCTATGCATTGTTACAAAATAAACCCTTATTATATTGAACAAAAAATTGCTTTACATTTTTTGTCATGAGATATACAGGGTGCAACTTGAGTTCTATTACAAAGTTTTGGGAATGATAGAACTGATCAGAATAAGCATTTTTATTCTATGAACATGGGTCTGCAAATGCATCGTTTATGAGTTATGGTACATGAGTTATGCATCGTTCAGGGTGTGGACTGTTGCTGTTGGTTACAACAGCTCGAAATGACGTCTTCCAATGTCAATGCAGGCTTGCAACGTCTCTGAACGTTCCAACACACCTGTTGCAACATCTTGGGGGTGCCATTGATGTTGTCTGTCAAAATAGCCAATCCGGCGATGAGTTCTTCCGATGAATCAACAGGTGTTTCGTAGATCAGGTACTTCAAGTGCCCCTACAAAAAGAAATCCAATGTAGTTAAGTCTGGTGATTGTGGTGGCCAGTTAACTGGACCACCCCGTCCAATACAACGTTCGCTATAACTATCAGTGAGGAAGCCACGGACATGCAGTGAGAAATGCGGAGAAGCTCCATTAAGTTGAAACGACATTTCTTGACGGATGTAAAGATGCACTTCATCCAGCAGTTCAGGCAGGACCTATTGAAGAAAGTTGAGGTAGATGTGTTCATTCATACGAGGTGGTAGAATATATGGTCCAATTAGGCGATTAGCAACAATGCTAGTGTCACGTGGATATAGCAGAGTGCGAGACAAGAAAACGGAAACGAGAATAAAAATAATATTCTTAAAATATTATTAGAGAAAATGTTCATTCAAAAACCTTTGCGCACTGGATTAAATAATAAGTAAATTGCCAATTCTGGATTTCATTAATAAAGTCAAATATCTTTACTTAGAGTACATGTCCCCTTTACGTGCCGGTAAATAAAAGTCACTGAGGTAGAATCGGTAGATATGGATGTCGGAAGTCTTCGGCTGATAAGTCGCACAATAAAGCACGTAATGAGCTCCTCGCCATCTTCCATTAGCAAGCCCCCGGCTAGGCAAGACGAGCGAGGAACGAGACGAGATGGTGCATTATATCGAAGACTCGGAAATACGATGTCTGTCGATGCCAGAGACAAATGAAAGTAACTATGTGATTTGTCTCTGGTCGATGCTGACTGATTGCAAGAAGAACTATGTGAAGACGTAACACTGGATCACAAGTTGCAATGCGAATTACCGAAGCATCGAGATTACAAACGTTGCACTCATTGATGAAACCTCGCTTACAGGCGTTTATACATGATCTCAAGCTCATGCAGGAGAGTAGCAGCAGAGATGCGATGTGGCACATAACTATTAAACACACAGATCGCTGAAACTTATTATAAAATATAGCCGGCACAATCACACAGATTTATAATAAACTGGCACTATATCACACTGGATAAATACTACTCTTAAACAAGATTAGATGCATTAATATCGGCATTCCAATGACATAATGCAATATACACTCACAAACTCAAATGACGGCGTTTTGATGACTTACACAAATGATAGCACTTCACTTACAAAGGAACATTTCACCTATGGCGCACTGAACACAGAGATATCAAAAAGATCGTGCTTCTGCTACGATGAATAACTTGTTACTCCCGTGGGTTTGTACGTAGCTAAACGTAGCTCCTTTATGGAACAGCGACGAACTTCCATGCGAATAACTTATTCTAACGGAGCTTGGCTTGACGAGCGTCACACTCATACAATGACGTCGTTTCGTTGCCTTCTCGTCGAAAACCAAAATACCACATCCTTTAAAAGTGAAATAGGCTTGAGTAGGATGTGGTATGTTGGTAGTTAACACTAAAATAGGCTTAAGTATTAATATAGCCCCATCAGAAGACTGGACATCAGGCTTTCAATTAATATTTTTTCACAAAGAATAATAACCTAATCGAATAGAATAGCAAGAAGTGAGACCAATAGAAACCAATAAAATAAAAAAAATAAAAAAATTTCTATGACCAAAAAAATACATTTCAGCAATTAAATCTTTGGAGTAAAATCCAGCCAAGAAAGGAAATCCTAATAAAGCATAATTAGCCACTGAAAGTCTAGTTCTAACAACAGGTGAATAATTAATTAAACCACCCATTATGCGAATATCTTGATTATCTAATATAACATGAATAAATGACCCAGCACATAAGAACAATAAAGCTTTAAATATTGCATGTGTTAAGAGATGAAAAAAAGCTAACTTTACAAAACCCACAGATAAAATAAATATTATCAACCCTAATTGACTTAAGGTAGATAAAGCAATAATTTTTTTCAAGTCATACTCATAATTAGCTCCAATACCAGCTATAAATATAGTTAATAAAGATAATAAGCATAATATACTATATATATTATGATAACCTGAATTAAAATCACCAAAACGAATTAACAAATAAACACCTGCAGTAACTAAAGTAGAAGAATGTACTAAAGCAGAAACGGGAGTTGGAGCAGCCATAGCAGCAGGTAACCAAGCAGAAAAGGGAATTTGAGCTCTTTTAGTACAAGCCGCTACTAAACACAAAAAAATTACTCATTTATTATTTAAACCCCAAGAGTAAAATATAATATATCTTCAATTTGATCTTATTATTAACCAAGAGATAGCCAATAATAAAGTAGCATCACCAATACGATTAGATAAAATAGTAATTATCCCAGCATTATAAGAACGAACATTATGATAATAAATAACTAAACAATAAGAAACTAATCCTAACCCATCTCAACCTAATAACAAACTAACTAATCTATAACTATTAATTACTAATAATATAGAAACTACAAATAAAAAAACTAAAATAGCAAACCGATTCTTAGTTGTATCATTATGTATATAATCAGTTCTATAATATATAACACAAGAAGAAATAAATAAAACAAAAGATCTAAATATAAATGATATTCAATCAAAAACAAAAGATATATAAAATTCACTAGACATATAAAACAATAAAGTTCAATCTAAATAATATCCAACCCCGGTACTAAGGCTGTATAAGCCAAAAATAAAACAAAAAATAGATAAAATCATTAAATAATAACTATAAATAACACAATAATCCCTTTTGATAAAAATCATACTTTAACTCCACAAATTAATATTTTAATAAACTAATTCAATAAAATAAACAGAAAAATACATCAAATTTCAATACAAAAAAATTAAGAGGAACTCAATGATAAAATATTAATAAGTACTCACGAGAGTCACAATTATCTATAGGATTAAAAATAAGACCCCTACCATGTTGAGTTAAAGAATACATATAAATAGTATAACACCCACTTAAAAAAGAACCTAAGAAAAGAAGAATAGATATATGTCCTAACCAACCAACAATTCTAATTATTAGTCTAATTTCTCCTAATAAATTTATGCTAGGAGGAGCAGCCATATTACAAACTCTAAGTATAAATCACCATAAGCATATACCAGGAAATATAATTAAAAGACCCTTATTAATTAATATTCTACGACTTCTTAATCGCTCATATATTACATTTGCTAGACAAAATAAACCAGATGAACATAGACCATGACCCAATATTAACGCCAAAGAGCCACGAACACCTCAATCATTAAAAATTATCAAACCAGCAATCACTAAACTCATATGAGCCACAGAAGAATACGCAATCAAAGATTTTAGATCAGACTGACGCATACAAATTAATCTAACAAAAGAAAATCTTAAAAGACTTAATCTAATAAAAACTACATTAAATTTTATTAATGTAGTCTTTAAAATATATAAAACTCGTAATATTCCATAACCACCTAATTTTAGTAATACCCCAGCTAAAATCATCGAACCAGAAATAGGAGCCTCAACATGAGCCTTAGGAAGTCATAAATGAACAGTAAACATTGGTATTTTAATTAAAAATCCAAAAATCAAACCAATTAATAAAATCAAATTATCATAGTTGCATATAAAATAAATACCATAAAACCCTCTTCCCTCTCAGCCAAATATACATATATAAGAAATTAATAAGGGAAGAGAGCCAAATAAGGTGTAAAATAATAAATATAAGCCAGCCTGAAGACGTTCAGGTTGGTAACCCCAGCCTATAACCAAAAGAAAAATAGGAATGAGTGAACCTTCAAAGAAAATATAAAAATAAATATAGTCAAGAATTATAAAAGTTAAACACAAAAATAAGCACAATAAAACAACTATATTAGTAAAAAAAACATTCTTTGGTCTATTTAAAGCCTTATATCTAGCAAGAAGTATGAGAGATGTAATTCAAACTCTAAGAATTGTCAATCTTCATCTCAATCTATCAAAAGAAAAATAAAATCTACTACCTCAAATCAACAATTCAGAATAACCTATTAAAAATAAAATAAAGGTTAGAAATATTAAAAAACAAAAGACAATAAATCAATCAACAATAAATCTAATTAATATCAAACCTACTATAGACATAATTAACATCATAAAGAAGAAAAATTACTAAAAAAATCACTACCATAAGAACGAACAAATATCACTAATAAACCCAAACCAACTCTCCCCTCACATACAGAAAAACCTAAAAAAATTATTAAAACTATACCCTCTTCTAAAAGTCTTAAAAATGTTAAGTATAACAAAGAATAAAGACCTAATATTATAATTTCTAAACTTAATAATATAATTAATATATGCTTATATTTAGACATAAAAATTCAACCTCCTAAAATGATAAATATGACCCCAACAAAATAAAAATCCATAAATTACTAATAGTTTAATTAAAACATAAGTTTTGTAAACTTAAGATTTATTTATTAATCAAGAAAACAATAACTTTAACTTCCAATGTTAATATTTTATTTAAACTACTTCTTGAAATCTTCACCATATTAATAATTTTAGCAACATTAACTATCACAACCATAGTAATCTTAGAAAATCCTGTATCTATAATCATAGTAATTATTGTTCAAACTATTTGAACAGCGTCATCTACAAATTTTTTAAAAGAATATTTTTGATTTGGCTATATTCTAATTTTGATTTTTCTAGGGGGCATATTAATTTTATTTTCATATATTTCATCACTAGCATCAAACGAAATATTTAATATATTAAAAATCTTACCAATATTAATTCCTATATCACTTATTCTTTTATTAATTGATAACACTCAATTCTTTAGGAAAACAACATTAAGACCAGTAATAAACACTATAAATTCTTTATATCAACAAAATTTCAAACTAAATATACTATTGCTAGCATATTTATTAATTGCACTATTTATCATTACATATATTACAAATTATAAAATAGGACCGCTACAACAAAAAATTTATGAAAAAATCAATACGAAAAACTCACCCACTAGCTAAGATTGTTAATAATTCATTAATTGATTTACCTTCTCCATCTAATATTACGTATATATGAGGATTTGGATCATTATTAGGATTATGTCTTATTTTACAAATCTTAACAGGACTATTTCTAGCAATACATTTTACAGCAGACACAAGACTAGCATTTGACAGAGTAATTCATATCTCACGAGACGTTAATTATGGATGATTATTACGAAATTTACATGCAAATGGAGCATCTTTATTTTTCATTTGTCTATATATACACGTAAGACGAGGAATTTATTTTAATTCATTTATTCTTATAGAAACTTGAAATATTGGTGTAATTATTTTGCTAGTAACTATACTAACAGCATTTGTAGGTTATGTTTTACCCTGAGGACAAATATCATTTTGAGGTGCAACAGTAATTACTAATCTACTCTCAGCAGTTCCTTACTTAGGTACCTTTTTGGTACAATGAGTATGGGGTGGATTTGCTGTGGATAATCCCACCTTAACACGCTTTTTTACTTTCCATTTTCTATTTCCATTTGTAATTGCAGCATTAGTAATTTTACATTTATTATTTTTACACCAAACAGGATCTAACAACCCTACAGGTTTAAAATCTAATCTAGATAAAAGACCATTTCATCCATTCTTTTCTTTAAAAGATATTTTTGGAGTTGCAATCACCCTTTATTTATTATTAACAGTAGCAATATTAAATCCAAATATGTTAGGAGATCCTGAAAATTTTAACCCAGCAAACCCATTAGTAACCCCAGTACACATTCAACCAGAATGATATTTTTTATTTGCATACGCAATTCTACGATCAATTCCTAATAAGTTAGGAGGAGTGATTGCCCTAGTTATATCCATTTTAATTCTCATAATTCTACCCTTATCTATAAACCCTAAAATAAAATCAACAGCATTCAATCCAGCATTAAAATTTATATTCTGAACCTTCGTATCATCAGTGCTAATTCTAACATGAATTGGAGCACGACCAGTAGAAATACCATTCGTTATAATCGGACAAATTTTTACAATTCTTTATTTTTCAATTTTTATCATTTCACCAATGATAACATCAATTTGAGATAATCTTATATCCTGATTTTTAAATTGTGTTTTGAAAGCACTTAAAAGAGGCTTATACCTCTAAAAATCTCATAAAATCAAACAAAACAAAAAATAATACACAAATAATTTAAAGACAAAGGCAATAAAGATTTCCAAGCCATATATATTAACTTGTCATAACGAAAACGGGGCAATAGACCCCGAATGAAAACAAATAAAAAAGAAAATAAAGTAATTTTTAAAAATAAAAATATATTATAACCACCAAAAAATAAAAGTCTAATAATCATACTTATTATTAAAATTCTAGCATATTCTGCTATAAAAATTAAAGCAAAACCACCCCCACTATACTCAATGTTAAATCCAGAAACCAACTCAGACTCACCCTCAGCGAAGTCAAACGGAGTACGATTAGTCTCAGCCAATATAGTAACAATTCATAATAAAAATAATGGAAAAAGCAAAATTAAGTATCAAAAATCTGATTGATAAAGAGTTAAAAGATTAAATCTATAACCCAACCCCAAAATTATAAAACAAACTAAGCTAATAGCCAATCTAACCTCATATGAAATAGTTTGGGCAATAGAACGCAAGCAACCTAGAAGGGCGTATTTGGAATTAGAAAACCAACCACAGCCCATCAAAGGATAAACACCTATTCTTAAAATACATATTAGAAATAAAAAGCCATAATTTAAATCTAATAATCCTTCACCCCAAGGAAATAAAATCCAAATAATTAGAGATAATAATATTCTAATTACAGGACATATATAATAAGGAAAAAAATTTCTAGTAGTAGGATAGGTATTTTCCTTAGTAAATAATTTAATAGCATCAGAAAAAGGTTGTAAAATACCAATAATACCCACCTTATTTGGCCCCTTACGAATCTGTAAATACCCTAATAAATTACGTTCAAGAAGTGTGAGAAAAGCTACCCCAACTAATACACAAATCATCAATAAAATACAATATAATACTTTAATAAACAAAGTAAAAGGGCTAAACCCATATATGGAACTTAACTCCATCACAAAAATTTGTTATTTTAAGAAACTTCTATTAATTCTAAATTAATCACATAATTATGCTAAACATTTAATAACATATTAAAAATATAAATAATTAAATATACTACTAATTAAATAAGTAAAAATTACTGTAGTTAGGTCCTCACGTACTACAACCACTAAATAAAAACAGAGGATAGAAACCGACCTGGCTTACACCGGTCTGAACTCAGATCATGTAGGATTTTAATAGTCGAACAGACTACCTTTTTAAACTCCTGCGCCAAAAAGGAATCCTAATCCAACATCGAGGTCGCAACCTTAATCATCGATAAGAACTCTAAGATAAAATTACGCTGTTATCCCTAAGGTAACTTAGACTTTAATCATTAATAATGGATCATAAAACCTTGTAAAAAGACGTGTTATACAAATGTTTAATAATTGTTATCGCCCCAACAAAATAAAACAATTGACAAATAAAACTAACATAATCAATATGCATATAAAGCTCTATAGGGTCTTCTCGTCCATCTGCAGAATGTCAGCATTCTTACTAACAATTCAATTTCAAAAATAAAATCAAGAAAGCCACCCCCTGTTAGACCTTTCATTCCAGACCACATTTAATAGACTAATGATTATGCTACCTTCGCACGGTCAAAATACCGCGGCCATTAATTACACATAGAGCAGGCCAGACTTATTATGTAAATTCAAAAAGACATGTTTTTGTTAAACAGGCAGGAAGTGTGTTGCCGAGTTCCTAAATCTTATATTACAAACAAAAATTAAATAATATTAACCTTACTAATCTTCTTATTATTTCTCAAAATTAAAAATTAATTTTGAAAGTTAAGTATAATGTCAATAGTAGTATAAATCAGAGAAAAATAAAATATAAATTCCTCCAAAAAAAAGCCAATTCCAAGCCTATTTTTAAATATAAAAAGAATATTGTAAAACTATTAAGCTTATCCCTAATAGTAAAATATTTATACAAATAATTCAATTAAATTGAAACCCTAACAACCAGATATCATAATTAACGTTTAGCATTTCACCCCTACTGTAAAATTCTAAAAATTCTGAAACATTATTTAATTTTAAAACAATAGCTCTAATTAATTCGGGATATAATAATATTACTTCATATTTTAAAAAGCCCTGATACAAAAGGTACAAACATTAATTACTTCTACCTAAAATAATTTTACTTCCCTCACAGTACTATTCACTATTATAGCTATAACATTTCTATAGTGTATACTAATAGAAAGATCCTTCTCAAAAGAAACAAAATAAACGAATTAAAATAATATAAGAAATTCAACTTTTTAGTGTAAATAAAACATTATAATTTAACTATTTTCCACTAGGAGCACCTTCCGATACACCTACTTTGTTACGACTTTTCTCATTAATTATGAGAGTGACGGGCGATGTGTGCATATAATAGTGCTTATTCAAAATTATTAAATTAATAATTATTACAATTAAATCCACCTTCATATAAAAATTAAATTTTATAATTCATATTTTTACAAAAATTGTAACCCATAGCAACCTTAATATTAACTATACCTTGATTTGACTTCATAAATTAATATATATAAAGAAAGCGCCTTCTAACGCAAACTGAAGACAACGGTATACAAGTTGATTTACAAACTAAGGAAAGATACTCGTGGACTGTCGATTAAGATACAGGTTCCTCTAATAAGTCTACAATACCGCCAAACCCTTTTTATTTTAAGAACTCTAATACTACTAAAAGGAATCATTTACAAAAGTAATAACAGGGTATCTAATCCTGGTTTATATTCTTTTATCGCAGCCTCATATAAAAAATCAATGAAAGTTAAATATTTCACCATAAACTAAAAATATAATTCTAAATAAACATAGCTGCCCTTTAAATATTCTGATTAGAACATGAAGTATAACCGCGGCTGCTGGCACAACATAAGACCGTCCTAGCAAAGTTTGCCAAAATCATGCCACCATGACAACTTAGAATTAAACACTCTAAAATTAATTATTCAAAAAACCTAAATGCGCTTCCACTTCGCAACCACAACTAAAGCCAGAGTCAAACTTTTAGTAAGAGTATCAAATATGTAATTACTTATATATATGTAATTACATATATATAAGGTAAAATTTACAATAAATTTTACATTATAAAAATTACATAAAATATGCCAAAATAAAAAACTACTATAAGAATAAATTTGGAATAACCGATAAGAATAGGGATAACGCCCCCCCAGTAATTACTCATTTCTCTTTTTTTTTTTTTTTTTTTTAAGGCGCCTTCGTAATCCTTAAAGGTAATACTGTAAATTAAAATAAGATTTGTATTTTCCTTCTTATTTAAATGTGTATGATATTATGAAACATGAGTCATTTTAGCAGGTGCCATTAATGATCCTAAGTTTGCTTACATTCCTGGGCTGCTGGATAGCAATTTCCTCACTTGGGTCATCGTAAGTCCGTATACTAAATGCGCACTCATACTGAATAAGCCCACAGAGGACAGTTACCCTTCATGGCAAGGAAAGGACTTGGTCACATATACCCGATGACTAGTACTAATATATCGCCTGAGGTCGCTATCTGGTTTCCTATAGGACAGAGGCCCTTTGAGCTTTGGGGGGACTCCTCCCGGAGTCCTATTGATCATATGACTAACATGACACGATGTGCCACCGAATTGCGTGAGCCCTCCCGTCACGTATAGTTGGCGTAATTTCATTTTTAAATATACACTTATTCTCGAATCCATGTCTTAATATTGTCAGATGGCACATTAATCGTACCGTCTTGTAAGTTTTTACAGATTGAGAATAAACTTCTAATTCCCGCATACTACTTGTATTTCGACCGGGATAAACGTTTAATATAAATATAAGTCATTAATTATTTGGAATCAGATAATTTAATCGAGATTGTAAAAATTGATTACATTCAAACTTTCATATATTGAAACTTTTGAAAAAACAAAATGCCTGATTAAAGGATTATTTCGATAAAATAATTTATGTATTTTATACTTTTGTTACAATATTTAGAGTCGAACTAATCCTCAGGATTCAAAATCTTGCGTGCTCCCTACACTATATCATACTAAGATAAGCTAACTTTAAAGCTATTGGGTTCATACCCCACTCATAGGTTCAATCCTTCTAAAATACTTATTATATTAACATTTACTCTCACTTTAATTGCAGGGACACTAGTTGCTGTCACATCCTCTATATGATTTACAATTTGGATAGGGCTAGAATTAAATCTAATATCAATAATTCCTATTTTGGCTTTCAATTCTAAAAGTGATACACCAATAAAATATTTTATAACTCAAGCTCTAGCATCGTCAATATTGTTGATAGGAGTATTATTATCTTCTATACCTTATGTGTGATCATATTTAAATTTATCACAAATTATTTTATTAGCAGCACTTTTAATAAAGTTAGGAGCTGCTCCTCTCCACTTCTGACTACCATCAATTATAGATAATTCCAATTGAATAAACTGCTTAATTTTGATCACATGACAAAAAATTGCACCATTATTTTTAATTTTAAATATAGCTGATAAATTGTTAATAGGACCTATATTACTATCGGCTTTTATTGGCTCAGTGGGAGGGTATAATCAAACTAGATTACGAAAATTAATAGCATACTCATCTATCGGGCACATAGGATGAATAATAGCAGCAATAATTACTGATGAACAAATCTTCATTTTATATTTTTTAACATATGTTTTAATTTCATTCACCATTATAGTATATTTAGGAATTAATAAAATTATGTACACACCTCAACTTCTAACTTCAGCAAAAAATAAAATAACAGATTTCTTACTATTTTTAAATTTAATATCTTTAGGAGGGTTACCCCCAATATTAGGATTTTTGCCAAAATGACAAGTAATTTTAGTATTAGCAAAATCAAATTATATTATAACTACAACATTTTTAATTGTGGCATCGTTAATTACACTGTATTATTATTTACGAGTGTCATACTATTCATTTATAATCACAGAGTCTCCAACATTATATAATTCAAATAAAGATAATAAAACAAGAATCATACTTCTAACTCCCTCAGTTTTAGGAATACCATTCATATTAATGTTAATATAATACTTTAAGTTAATCAAAACTATTAGCCTTCAAAGCTAAAATTATTATTTAAGTTCTTATAAACCTTTAAACTTGCAATTTAATATTCCAAAAAATGAAGAACCAGAGAAATAATTCCACTTTAGATTTACAATCTAACATTTAAAAACTTTCTTACCGCGATGATTATTTTCCACAAACCACAAAGACATTGGAACTATATATTTAATTTTTGGGGCCTGATCTTCAATAGTAGGAACAGGATTAAGATTGTTAATTCGCCTAGAATTAAGCCAACCAGGAAGATTAATTGGAGACGATCAAACATATAACGTAGTAGTCACTGCTCACGCTTTCATTATAATTTTCTTTATAGTAATACCTATTATAATAGGAGGATTTGGTAATTGATTATTACCATTAATACTTGGTGCTCCAGATATAGCTTTTCCACGAATAAATAATTTAAGATTTTGATTATTACCTCCATCACTTATACTACTCTTAAGATCAGCAGCTGTAGAGGCTGGAGCAGGTACTGGATGAACAGTATATCCTCCCTTAGCAAGTAATATTTCACACGCTGGACCTTCAGTAGATATAACTATTTTTTCTCTCCATTTAGCAGGAGCTTCTTCAATTCTTGGAGCTACTACCAACCAAAATACCACATCCTTCAATTTATGGAAAGTGAATAGGAGAAGTCCTCTGAACAAACCCTCCTATCCCACTTAATAAAAATTGGCGAATAGAGGTGGGAAACACACCAATAACTTCTCCCCCCTTTCTCCAATCAATGGTCTCGTACTGGAAAAGTACCTGATAATGTTCCGTTCGTGTTGCCGTTAATTTTAGATAAAGCACGTATAGGCATTCCGTAGAAAATATAACGCCCGTAAGAAATAGATTAAGAGTTTGCCTACCGTAATTATCTGGGTGTCCGGAGTGTGAGAATTCGTTCTCAGCATTTGACGGGAATCGTTCGTCGGTGATGGGTAGCTCGTCCATCTGACTTTCGCTGAAGCTTGTAGAATTCTCCTCTTCTAGGCAATGTAGCAGCAATTCTATGGCCCGTGCAATTTCGACGTCCAATTCGTCGACCACCTCCTGCCGTACGAGTGTCGCTCGACGCTCATGGAGATTTTGCTTATCTGCTCGGTCGTGTGCCTCGCCGACCTCTCTCAATGACTCGTCGTCGACTCCTCCCTCGTAACGGTGTTCGCCTGGCTTCGTCGTTCCACGACCTTGTCGGCCCTCGGCGTTTTCTTTCAATCTTTGGCGGTGGATAGATTTTTGGCCTCTCATATTCATTCCATGAAAAACGGCTCGGTCACGTTGCACGTCCGTTTGTTTGCACTGCCATGTTTTTTCTCCTTCAATCCCTTTCTCCTCTCGTGCTCTTCTCGTTTTCTCACGAGAGCTTTTTGTGATGACATACGTTTCGTCATCGGCGTCATTCGTGTCGCCGATCTTTTTCTTTCTTGAAAAACACGAACGATGACGAAATCCACGTGACAGCCAGCCTACCAGTACAGTACCGAACCGTAACTCATAAACGATGCATTAGCAGACACATGTTCATAAAATAAAACTTATTCTAATTATTCCCCAAAGTTTGTAACACAACTCAAGTTACAACCTGTGTACTGAACTTGCAAAATTTGGGGCACTAGAGATCGTTGCTGGAACCACTTTTAGCCTGGAGTTCGATGGGGTATTTCCCTCGTGTCGATGACACCCTGGCTGGCAGCCGGCTTTCCTCTTTATGACCTCGCCTTGATCGTCCTTGCAGTCATCTTCGTCCTCTGCGCTGGGCTGATCTGCTATTGGAGACGAGTGATTCCCGTCGCTGAGCCGGTCCTCGGATTCCAAATCTCGAAGAGCTGTCGCGGGCTCGTCCTTCACGTCCGGGGTGGTTCTCAAAAGAGTAGAGGTGGCGTCTTGTGATACATCAGCTGTCTACTTATAATTATTGGAGACACATATTGTTCAAAGTCCGGAATTGGATTCGTTAAATCACTCGCCTCTTTAGGAAGGCTTTCACATGGCTTCCTATTATAAATTCGGATGTCGTCTCCCCTTGAATACGCAGACGAACTGTGGCGATCGCTTTCGTCTTGGAGAGTCTTGAGACATTTACTCAGCGTCCACTTAGCGTCCAATATGTCCACCGTCTGAGAGATGAGATTCCTAACCCGGCTACTCCTTTCTGTGTCATCTTTCCGCTCGTTCTCAATAGTCTGCTAACTCTTCATTATCTCCTGTAATTGTTCATTTTTAAAGATTTTCAAAAAAATGCTAACTTCTAAGAATTATCAATTCTAAGAAAAACCTGAACAACAGGAATTCTATGCATTGTTACAAAATGAAACGTTATTATATTGAACAAAAATTGTTTTACATTGTTGTCTCATGAAATGTATATTTTTGGTCCGTGCATAGTGTTCACTCACAGCAATATCCAGATCATATGACTCATTTTATTAGGTTATAGCTCTGTGACTCGATTATAAGAATACAGTACTTCGTAGATAAGTTGTACCATCCATCTTCAAGTGTTTACGAACCCCCGACTCATCTAACAGCGCCATACAAGCTTTACGAGCCAAGTCATAGGACATTGGAATAATTTCCGGTAGAGATACGAAATCAAGTTACGAAAACATGGTGGATAGCGATACTGGACGATTTCGCCGTTCGTGTTAGTAAGAAGATTAATACAAAATTATTAGAACTAATACTACTCTTTAATATGAGTATGGATGGGACAAGTTATCTAGAGACTATCTATCAGTAGGGATAGTCTCTTCTACTCTGAGTGCGAGAACAGTCTTCCTCAAAAACCCGACGTTGAATAAGCCATTTTCCAACGTTGTTCGTCTTGCTCCTTCAAATTTTACCACTTTACGAAAAATTGAAAAAAAAACAGGAATCTAAGAAAGTTACACTTTTTTTTCTAACGTACATTATGCTTATTTAATAGTTCCAAATTTCTTTGCTAACACGTTTTCTTATTCATTATTGTTGCGATTATTTTTTATTTACTCGTTGAGATCTGAAATGCATTTCCACTGAACAGCATTCATTATTCTCAACTGCTAACAACATGGCTAGTTTCTCGCAGCAAGAATGGATCTAAACACCGGTAGCTGTGTGTCCGAGCCTTATAGAAAGTAAGAAGGATGGCTGACTTGATTTCAGCACGGAGGTCGAATATGCTATTAACTAAAATAAAATGTCGCTGTTTCCCTTTCCATTATTGTAGGGAATGTAAATCATTGATCTAAACCTCATCCTTTTTTCAGTATTTCAGATTGCCAAGGATACTATCGGTGGGTCAGTGGTTTCGTGATCGCCTCTGATGCCCGAGGACGCGGGTTCGACCCCGGCCGAGGACGACGAGGATTTTTTCAGGGGAAAAATCCTGATATCACGCACTTCCTTCGGCAGGGAAGTAAAGCCGTTGGTCCCGTGTAGTCGTTTACCGGCTCCACATTAAAGTACCCTTGCGAGGCAAAATTTGCGGCCCCTATAACGCCGTCCTGAAATAACCATGACAGTTGAAAAGGACGTAAATACCAAACAAAACAAACCAAACCAAGGATACTAATATGAGCCTTCCTCTTCGGCAATACGTGATAGTTTCCATTTAGCCTACCCAAAGAAATGTAAAAGGAATCTTGAAGATTTATAATGAGAACGATGTAATGGTTACAATAAAAATAATCCCTTGATTTTTCTGCAAATCAGTTTTGTTAGGTGATGGTGAATTTATTGCATTGTACATTAGAAGTTGAATGTATTGTTAAATCAATAAATGACTTTTTTTTTCAAAAAAAATTTGATGTTTAAAAATTTTAAAAAGATGTCGTTTCTCTGCAATAAAATCAATTCGGGTAGCACGATGGCGTTCCTTGGATCCAGGCGGGATAAAATTGTTTTCGCAGTTCAATTGGCAAATGGGGCATCGCTAATTTGTCGCTCCTCCTCAACCTGGGCAGTAAATATACCTTCTACAGTATCTCGGATAAAGTCCAACGCCGGATCATTCGTAATAATTTTTTTTGCATTAAAGTTCAGTTCAGGGTATGCACTAATTTCATTGACGACTTTTAAGGGATAATTCAACACTAATTTACGGTTATCACTATAACTCTGATAAGTCACTAAATTCCTATCGTAAATATTGTTCTGTCTTACTTGCATAATATTTTCCTGGCACTCGGAAACACACACTTCTTGTCTAGCGGCGACCGGGCATTCTTCAGATGGGGCATCGGAAAAATGTCGCTGCTGCAAAATCCTTATCTGCCAGTTTTTCCAATGGCTCGAATATTCCGGAGTAGGCACATAACGCGAGCCTTTAAAGATTCTGGTACGAAAGAAAAATTGCTAATTCGAATGCTTCAACTTTTGCCTCTTCACAAAATCATTCTTTCCGTTTCTTGTGTGCATAGAATTAAAAAATAATAAATGGATCTATGAGGATTTTTATACACGCTATACCTCAGATGTTTAAATTATTGATGAAAAATAGGAAAGAAAATTCCACAGCCTCGGATCGAACCAGGAACCTTCTGCTCACCGTGCAGATGCGCCAGCCAATTGCGCCACTGCGGACATGGAAGCATTACGCTATCTACATGCCCTTTTTCATCAATAATTTAAACATCTGAGGTATAGCGTGTATAAAAATCCTCATATATCCATTTATTATTCTTTAACGATTATTACGCCAGTAGGAAAGATAGTCCCAGCCTGCGAACTGGGTACTGCTCCAGCCAGCCCAAAGGGCATGTAGATAGCGTAATGCTTTCATGTCCGCAGTGGCGCAATTGGCTGGCGCATCTGCACGGTGAGCAGAAGGTTCCTGGTTCGATCCCAGGATGTGGAATTTTCTTTCCTATTTTTCATCAATAATAGAATTAAAAGTTCTACTGGAGCCATAGCTATCGCAATTCTGCGCGTTGCTATCGCTTAATCGCCATCCTTTCTGTCCTCTCTTTTTCTCAGGAACCTCAGCGATTTTTCTCTTACATCACGCTGTCGAAGTTATCACCCATCTCCCTGTTTTTCTACACATTTCGCTGCTCGCCTTCCTCCCTCCTTTTCCAACCAATCACCTTCTCCCCCCGTGTTGCGTCTCTCTGGGGAGTGATAGCGCGCTCGCTCTTTTTTTTTAATCTCTCGCTTCTTGACGATGTCACCTCTCTAAAAGTAATAAATCTATATATATATAAATGGTTGTTTGTATGTATGTATGTATATTTGTCTCTTATACATATCTACAGTTTTATTCCAATATTGATGAAATTCTGCACACATGACCTTAAAAATAATAAGAAAAGGACTGTCTAAGGAGATTTTGAAAACAAAATAATCTTTTATATAAAATTCATTTTCAGTTTGTTAACACGTTACCTGGTGTTGCACTACAAACGTAACACATTTACTGGTGTGGCACTGCATAATTAACCAAATTAACCTCTTTTAGGGAGGAGAGTAACGAATTGTAGAGTGTGCTTTCCATGAAGCGCAATATCTCCACCATGACCTACCTAAAACCTTCCCAGGCTCCATCAAAATTACCGGGAAAAATTTCATCAAGATTGGTCTAGCCATTTTTAAATACATAGCTAACAGATAGGTCCATGTGTGTTTCTTATAGGTCCATTTTGAAAAATTCGAACCAGGAACCTCGACTGTCATGGTCGACGTCTCTATCAATTGGGCTATCACAGACACTTGAACAGCCATGTTGTCACTAAGTGTCTTAAAGACAACCAAGTTGTCAAGAAGGAAAGCCCAATGGGAGGTGGGCACCCGGTTCACAGATCGTGAATTTCTCCTATCCAAACCATCAGAAAGTTTGATGAACACACAATAAGAAATAAAGAAATTAAACTGGAGCAAACACCAAACATCAGGTAAAGACTACTTGGTTGTCTTTAAGACACTTAGTGACAGCATGGCTGTTCAGGTGTCTGCGATAGCCCAATTCATGGTTTCTCAATTGAAGAGGTTATGACACTCGTAACTGTTCCAATGCTATCGGCGCGAACCAGAAGATGTACCAAAAGTAGATGGCGAACGAGCAATCTATGCTCCATTTATTAAATTTTTATGAATCGTTTTGAATCATTTATTTAAAATAAAAAGCTTAAAATGTATAACTAGCTGTGCCTTAAAATAAACATCGATAACTTATGCTTTATATGTTGAATTCTATTGTATATCTGATTATTTAAAGCATACTGCTATGTTTTGCCATCTGGTGGACAAAATAATAGCAAGATCGCGTTTAAACGAGAGTGTCTGTCAGCGGAAAAAGTGACGTTTCGATCGCAAGGAGATAGAGGAGCGAAAGAGAGAGAGATAGAGAGGAATGAGCTTTCGACCAAGAAGGTCGATGAAAAGAAGGTCTCCGAAGAAGATAAGAGAAGAAAGCAGACCTGGAGAAGAGGAATATGGAAAAGGAGTTCCATGAAGGGAGATACTTCAGAGAAACAAAGTAAGAAAGAAAGACCGGATTACGAGGACGCTAAAGAGAGAAGATTTACGTCCTGGTGCGGATTACGTCAGGGGAAAAGCAGAGCTACTGCAACGAGGAATTTGCATGAGGATTCAACGCTGGACCGAGAGGCCGTAGAAGCGGACCCCGAAGGGATTAGGAAATCCGGCAGCCAAGTGTCCCAGGAGACTGCAGAAACCGAGAGGAGCGAGAAATTGCAAGCGGCAGCGCGCAGGTTGACGTCAGCTGATGCGCGTTGCGCGGTTTGCGATAGGCAGCGTGCCCGACCAGCTAACCGTAAGTGTAGCCATTGGATTATTAATGTACAGTAGTGTTGGATTCTTAATATAGTAAAGAACTGAGTACTTTAACTTTTATAATGGATAGTTATTCAACATAAATATAGCACTACTAGGTTTTATTCTGCGTCAAGGGTATCTGTTCGTGGTGACATGGGCGCCTATTCTTCACCATAGAAGCTTTAATGATAATTCATGTTCTAATTGTGTTTCTTTTGTTTTGCATGTGTATGTTGCAACGCAGGAACAGCTAAGCCCGCCGACCTATTGCCAAGTTCTTTGTGGAGGCTAGACGACATTCCCTCACTCAAGGAACCGAGAATCGTGCCACCCGCTACACATCAGAATTCAACCTTTTTAGGACGAACGTCCGAGGCATTCATTTAAGCGACAAACAGTAAGATATGTATACTCAAATATCTTAAGGACCTGAAAGCTTAGCCCTTAAATTACTACGACCTAAAAGTTAATAAATGGACCCAACCATAATAATCTAGTAATTGAGACGTTGGCTAATCTCCTCTTTTATTTTTCTGGACAGACTGGAGCTCCCCACTCTCCCCATAGTGGGGCATGGACCCTGCCTGGTCTTGGAAGAGAATTTAAGGAAGTTCCCTCTCTTGAACTGAAATTTAGTGCATCATTTAGAAAGCCTTGTGTAACCAAAATAAGATGGACTCATTATCATTTATTACAACGTTATTTGTTAAAATTTTATGTAACTTTTCATGAAGAATTAAATTGTTCTTTATTTGTTCATAACGTCTTCCCTCCTAACTCTGCCGTCACTAAACAGCGTAAAAAGTTGTGACAGTGTCATAAGTTATGACTCAAAACCTCCTCAATTAAGAAACCATGGTCCAATTAGTAGAGGTGTCGACCATGACAATCGAGGTTCCTGGATCGAATCCAAGTCGCAGAATTTTTCAATCCATTTTTCTAATTATTAACATTTACCTGATGCTTGCAGTTTGCTTTAGTTTAATTTCTTTATTTCCTAACAGTTTATCAATTGTTGGAATTGCAGTGTACACAGACACAAACGATCAATTATATCCATCGCCATCCAAGAAGAGAAATTTGGAATTGTTGAATTTTTAGATAAACAAATGAATTATTAAAAGTCAGGTCACATAAATTTACAGCCATAGCCAGGGCTGAGAAAACGTCAGATCAAACTATTGTATCATTTTCATTCTATTTCCTCCCACTTTCGTGGCCATACACATTATTTCACACATTATTAAGTACCGAAAGGTGCTCTATGCTATCAGTGTGGGGTAACGTGTATGTCTGTCTGTCTGTCTGTCTGTCCATCTGTCCGTCTGTAACTCTAACTCCTCCGAGGCTATCAAAGATTTTCAAAATCTGTTTTCGTCAGTCGATGAATATGGTTCATGGCACGAACCAATCACAAATATTATCTAAATCGGTTCATTGGCACGTGAACAAATGTTACCTCCACTTTCCCGCCAAGCAATTTTCAATGGGAACAATATTAAGTAATTTATCAAACAAATCGTAAAGACGAGATAGAAGGGGTTATTCGTTACTATTTTCGCCAATAAATAAATATGGTTCCGGGAATGAACCATTTTGAAAAAGGTTGTAACCGAAACATTGGCACGAGATCTAACGGTATATTTATGACACCCTCAAAAATTTTCAATGATAAGATATGGCATATATCAAACAAATTAGGATGATGTATCATGAATGAATATAACGTAAAATTAATGCTAGCCCAAATTGGTTTCAAGGAACCTGGTTTAGTGGAACCATTCTGGATTTGTGGAACCATTATGGTTCATTGGAACTTTCAGTGCGAAAATATGGCATGTAATATATCAAACGACTTGGAGTGAGGTGCCATGAATGAATATAACGTAAAATTAATGATAGTCCAAATTGGTTTTAAGGAACCTGGTTTAGTGGAACCATTATGGTTCATTGGAACTTTCAATGCTAAAATATGGCATGTATTATGTCAAAAGACTTGGAATGAGGTGTCATGAATGAATATAATGTAAAATTAATGATTTTCCAAATTGGTTTCAAGGAACCTGGTTTAGTGGAACCATTATGGTTCATTGTAACTTTCATAGCTAAAATATGCCATGTAATATATCAAACGACTTGGAATGATGTGTCATGAATGAATATACAGTAAAATAAATGATAGTCCAAATTTGTCTCAAGAAACCTGGTTTAGTGGAACCATTCTGGTTTAGTGGAACCATTATGGTTCATTGGAACTTTCACTGCTAAAATGTAGCATGTAATATATCAAACGACTTGGAATGAGGTGTCATGAATGCATATAACGTAAAATTAAAGATAGTCGACATTGGTTCAAAGGCACGTGATGTAATGGTATCTTTATGGCTCATTAGAAACTAACAATGTTAACATAGGGCTGTTTAAAAATATAGTTCCGCGAATGGTTTAGTTTAACCTTTCGGTACTTGGTTATGTCATTTCTTAATGGTTTTTTAAGTACCGAAATGTGCTTTATGCTCTCAGTGTGGGGAAACGTGTCTGTCTGTCCGTCTGTCTGTCTGTCTGTCTGTTCGTCTGTAACTCAAACTCCTCCGAGGCTATGAAAGATTTTCAAAATCTGTTTTCGTCAGTCGATGAATATGGTTCATGGCACGAACCATTTACATATATTATCTAAATCGGTTCATTCGCACGTGCACAAATAGTACCTCTATTTTCCCGCCTAGCAATTTTCAATGGGAAGATATATTGAAAAATATATCAAACAAATCGTGATGACTAGATAGATGCGGTTATTCATTAATATTTTCGTCAGTCGATGAACATGGTACATGGCACGAACCAATCACAAATATTATTTAAATCTGTTCAATAGTACTTGCACAAATGGTACCTTTACGACCCCACCTACCAATTTTCAATGGAGAGATATATAAAGTAATATATCAAACAAATCTTAATGACGAGATAGAGCTTCCAAAGTTAACATAGGGTGGTTTAAAAATATAGTTCAGCGAATGATTTATTTTAACCTTTAGGTACTTGGTTAAGTCATTCCTTAATGGTTTATTTCTCTGGCACTTTGGTAAACTCACTCAGCTATACAGAACATTCCAACACGCGCCGGGGAGAACTGTTTGAGGGCTATCCATTATGAATATTTTAAAAAAAAAATTTCGGTTTTTTATGAATTTCTACTGTTTTAATGCGTTAATTTTTACTGTATATTCCCATTCAGATATTGCAAACTTTCATCAAAAAAAGAGCCCGAGCAACGCCGGGTATATCAGCTAGTAATGTATAAATTAAATAAATGTAAAAATTTTTTTTTTGCCTTTTTCGAGGTTACATTGCATCATTATTAAATCAGTATCCATGGCAACAATGTTTTCCAAGTGCTGATGCGGAAATATACAGCAGCAATAACTTCGACGAAACAACTCTCTTCCTGGGTGGCAGTGGATGTACAGTCGGGTGTAAAAAGGTTTTTACCTGCTCCGTAGGGGCTGAGCTTTCTGGATGTTGATCGGTTGCTAAATCAGGTACTTGTACTGAGAGTCAAGGCAGATTAGAATGGACCTGTCTCTTCTGAATGAAAATAGTGTAGCAGGTATACGCTTGGGATGTGCTCGTCGCCTGCTCCCTCCTGACAATAATAAGCGATAGCGGCTAACAGCAATATCGTTAAAGTGTCTGCCTACTTCTTCGAATGGCAGAGTTCGAATCCGATCTGGATAGACATTTTTTTTTGTTCATTATCGCGTTTTTGACTTCGTTTAAGTTTTAAACAGTGTATGTAAAGAACACCATACACAGATTAAAGTTTTTTCATCCAAATGTGCAATTTGATCTGTTTATTTGAGGGTTTAAAAAAATTTTCATGTTAATTGTCATGTCATGCTTTATTCTATATTTTAGTTTTTAATAAAATATACACTAACTCATATCACCCTTACTTCTATAAAAATCCTCTTTTGTTCAAATCATTTAATATTCTCTACTATTAAAATATATAATCCTATATATTAAAACGCAAAGCATTTTTTGCAAGAGCAAAACTGGCACTTCTGCGCATGCGCATCTGAATCCAACAAAGAAAGTTACGACAATTCATCAGAAGCCAGGGATTGTTGTAATGAGACAATATTCAATCATTGTTTGAATTAAATAAACTGAAAATTTGCAGAAAGAAAATCCTGCCTTGATCATTTTATGACGTTTCCTTGTGACTACTGAAAAACTCTGAAAATGTTCTGTTAAATGTTATATCGTTAGAAAGAGCTTTAAAAACTGATCATTTTATCCGCTGACACTTTATGTCTCAGTTTAATACTTCCAGAGAAATTTAGTTTAAAGCTATTTTGATATTATATATTAACTCATTTCTTATTCTTTGTGCATAATGAGATATTTAAGCTCTGATTATTCTATTTATTTATGCATAATGATTATTCTATTTGTTGCTCTGACAATTTTTTATTTTATTATTTTTTAATTAAAGAGATGGGGATTAATAATAAGATGGCTTGTTCTCCGTCAAATTTTGACTGGATCCATCTAGTCAAATAATATATTTTAAAAAATTTTCCGATGCTTTTGGCAGAATTGTCGTTGATTATTTTATATACACACAAAAAATGAGACTTGTAACCAGTTTGTAACCTTTCGAGCAGTCAAAAGAAAATGGCTTCCACTTACACCCAGGGAATAGGGAGAACGGCACTCCCTATTCTCTGCTTACACCTTAAATCACTTCCACATCACACCATAAGGAGCGCTACATCACCTTATCTCTTGATCACGCATATAATTATATCGATACTGTGCACAATTTATGTTACATTATTAACCAAATATATTAGTTTATTATTAATAAAACAAAAATTCTCATCAGAACCGGCCAAAATAATCTTTTTGTCAACATACTTGAGCACGTGACATAAAACTTGCCTACCCCCGATGCTAAGCAAAAACTTAATGGAATCGTTCCGTAGTAAGTGTGCTAGACTAGATACCTGGAAAAAGTATTCTCATTGGATTAAAGTATTGTAAGGAAGTCGAAAATTTTGACTTAGGTAAAAACCTTTATGCACCCGACTGTACATCAGAATTTGTGTTTGTGTGCTTTAGAATCCTAAAAATATGATGGAGTTATTCATTGCTTGGTTATCTGTTGTTGCAATTGCACTCTGCTCTCCATGTTTTGAAGCAAAACTTAGCTATTCCTCATGTTGTATGGTCTTATAGGCTTCATTTCTATGGTTGACACGATTACCACTCGCTCACAACTTGATCAGTTGCAACTGTGTGCTGGTGAAATCAACACAGCACAGAGCAAAGCGATTACTTCCTCTTTCGACTTTCCACTCTTTCTCAATATTCTGCTAACTCTCCATTATCTCCAGTCACTAGTTATTTTTTAAGATTTTTAAGAAAATGTTAAGTTTTAAGAACTGTCAACTCTTAGAAACGCCGAACAACAGGAATTCTAAATAAATCCACCAGCCGTTGCCCGGGATAATTGCAGTTTTATAAACTCAAGAAGTTAAATAAAATCTCAAATTAGTTTTCTGTAATTCTGCTATAATTTAATTATTTAAGTATTTAAATTTCCTGCTGTAGACGAAGCTCCCATAGTACAGATGTTTCTGATGCCTGGATTGGATAACTTTTTTCTTCTCTCACCTATACTTACTCATTTCTTCGGTGGCATTTCGCTCAATACAGCATGGAGCTAAAGGAGTGTTTCCTCTGTCGTCTTTCCACTCTTTCTGAATAGCCTGCTAACTCTCCATTATCTCCAGTTACTGATCATTTTTAAAGATTTTTAAGAAATTATTAAGTACTAAGAACTCTGTTTTCTAAGAAAAGCCTGAATAACAGGAATTCTATGCAGAGTGTTGGTCATGAGATATATATTGTTGGTCCGTGCAGAGTGTTTAAAAATTGCGTGTTGATACCATTGTTGATACCTATTGTTGCACAAACTTTTCCCTGCATTGTTGGTCATGAGATATATATTGTTGGTCTGTGCAGAATGTTTAAGAATTGCATGTTGATACCATTGTTGATACCTATTGTTGCATAAACTATGCCTTGCATTGTTGTTCATGAGATATTTCTCATTAATATGCCTTGCCATAACCATGAATATCGATTTTTTATCGATAATTATTTTTTTCCGAAATCTGAGGTAGACAGTGACCTTCCTCATGGTTTGTAGGTCAAGTATGTAAAATTTCATCAAGATCGGAATGAAACTGTAGATTTGTATAAAAAACAAACCCACAAACAAACAAACCCACAAACAAACAAACCCACAAGCCCACAAACATCCTTCTTTATATATATAGACAAACAAACATCCTTCTTTATATATATACATAGATAAAATAGTATGCTTGTTGATTGGAAGAGTCGAGTTGATTTATGCTTTGTTATCGTTATGAAATTAGCTGCCACTTTTATCGCCTTTCCACGGATTCTCAGTAGTGTCCATTATCTCCAGTTACTGATAATTTTAATAAAAAAAAATCCTTATAAGAAATTCAGGAAAATGTTAAGTTATAAGAACTATCAATTCTAAGAAAAGTCCAAACAACAGGAGTTCTATCATTGTTACAAATCAATTTTGTTCCTTAATTCGCAGAAGTGGAACGCCAAAGTTAGGGCGTAGGCTTTCTAGTTCTCGAGTCCACCTGGCCGAGGGTTCGAATCCCGCTGTGGGCATGGATGTTTGTGTTTTTCCCGGGCTGCATACAGATAGAACTTGTATAAAAGGCGCAAAATGACTTTAGTAGTCGAGGCCAAAATTTCTAATCAACCAGTTAACCAGAAGTGGAATGAATCTTCATTACATGGCTTAATCAATTTTATTAATACGCACAAACTTTGTTGCGTGATGATGCCATTGTTGATGAAAACTTTGCCTTGCACTGTTTGTCATGTGATACATCTTATTTCTGTGCCATCATCATGAATATCGATTTCTTATCGATAATTATTATTTTTTCGAAATCTTTATGCTTAGAATATCAAGTGTGGAAAGTTTCATCAAGATCGGAATAAAATTGTAGATTTGTATAAGACAGAAACACACTCAGAACCCTACAAAACAAACACCCTTCTTTATATATGTAGACTAGCAGAGGCACCCGGCATTGGCCAGGATAATTTACATACAAACAGCCTTTTGCCAGTTCTTATAAAATCTTCGGTAAAGTCCTGACAAACAGACTTGATTCAGTGTTAGACTCGGCACGATCATAAGAACAAGACGACTTTAGAAGCGGATATAGCACGATTCATCACATTCAAATTATTACAGAACTTAACAGGTGGTAGCCTTTCAGTATAACAGAGGGACATCAGGAGTTCCAACTAGTTTCGCCATTTATTCCCAGCTTTGTCAAGGATATACAGCAAGAGGCATGCAAGCCTTTATATATACAGAACAGTGGTACAAGTTAAGCAATGAGCGTAAATACATATAAGAACCAATAGGATATAAAGCAAGAGGGCCAATGAGAAAAAAGACGTAATGGCCAGTAGAATAAAATAGAATAAATACAAATTTTTTTTTTTTTTAAGATACACAAAAGAGAAGTTGTACAGAGATGGTGCATTTAACGCGGACCGAAAAGAGAACATATCCGGTTGTCCGAAGACAAGAGAATTTATATAAAAAACAAAATAAAATAAAGGGGTAAGAAACTTACAAAATGCAG
>JAHWFO010106624.1:386206-399087 GCA_023313115.1 Rhysida immarginata
TTTTTTTTCCATGAACGTTTTTTAAATATATGTATTCTTTTAAGGTCTGTTTTAAAAAACTGTGAAATCTGTCAAAGTGCCTTCAAGAAAAAATGAAATAAAATTTATAAAAAGTTTTTTTCTCTCTGCACAAGTGACACAGGTATTAAAAAAAAACAGACTTGTGTTTTTTTGACTTTGCAGTACTCTGCATTCTTTGTGTTTTGAATGAATACTCGTTCTTTTTCGTTTTAATTGTTATAATCGCATTCTTGTTATATGAGTTAACGTTTTTCATAAGTAAACCAGATAATTATAATAATGTTTTACCTTTGTATTTTATTTTTGTTGATGTTTTTTACATTTGTTTGAT
Organism: Rhysida immarginata; assembly: GCA_023313115.1. Taxonomy (NCBI): domain Eukaryota; kingdom Metazoa; phylum Arthropoda; class Chilopoda; order Scolopendromorpha; family Scolopendridae; genus Rhysida; species Rhysida immarginata. The sequence goes on from JAHWFO010106624.1 coordinate 386,559, forward strand.
TTTCTAATAAATTTCCTTTCCTGCTGTTTGATTTTACATGGTGTATAAAATGAATCAATATTGTGTTGATGTGTCATGTTTTTAATTTTTTACTTATGTTTCTTGGTTGAGATGAGCTTAATTTTTTTTTTTTTTTTTTTTACTCTGTGTTACATTCATTTAATATGTAGTTTATACTTTCCTTTTTTTTTTAAATTCCTTAAATATAAAAATGTGTTTGAGTTTTGACCATTTCCCCCTCCCCCCTGCATAGGTACTAAAGGTTGTAAGACTATGGTTTCACAATTCACATTTTTTTTTTTTCGCATCCCTCATGTGCTTTTACATGATACCCATGCGTTTGTGTAAGTAGGTTTGATTGGTTGTAATTGTTTAAGTCTCTACCAATCTTCATGGTCCATCACATATTAACCATTTGTTTAAGCTTGCAAATAATGTATTTTCGTCAGACAATGTTTTTCATTTTATCTTGTGATTGACTAGATTTTGTTGGTTTTTCATCAACAGTTGTATAAATTTTGCAGTAAGTATGAGTTTTTTTGCATCGTTTCAAGCATTAATTTCAATCCTCCTACTTTTCACTCATTTTACTATCCCAAATTTTTACCATTTTTTTTTTCACAAACACTTCCTCAGACCGTTATGGCACAGGAGATGAATTTTCTCGAGGAGCTTTGCACGGAAGGATCCAAACCCACGAGTGAGTATTGTTATTACTTCAATCTCATTTTCCGTAATTTTTTATTTTTGTTACTACCTTTTTTTTTTTTTCTTTTCCTCCGCACAGCTTCTGGCTGTTTTTTGGAATTCATTTTCCATACATGCGAATACGGCCCGATGTTGACAGCCATTGGACTGTGTGTAGTGCAGAATCGTGATGCCCCTGGATCATCCCACAGCCTCAGAGGCTTTATCAACCTCGCACCACCGAGCGGTTATCGCGGACTTCCCTCGATGAACCCCCATAAAAAGAGATGCTGTCTCTTTTTTAACAACAACCAGATCACCTATTTTGACTTGCTGAGCGTGACTTTAAAGTTATTACAGTCATTCAAATGTTTCTTTGTAAATGGGGCAGGACAATATGAATTTGCCCAGAAATTACTGCATCCCGAATGCAGGTTGGTGAACATTACGGACGACTGTAAGACCTTCGGCAGTTTAAGTGTGACCAGGTTCCTGTCTTCAGAGCTTGTACAGGATCAAGCCACATTCGGACACCTGCTCGAGGCGCAAGGACGGATTGCCGGGCGCAAGTACCACAAAACATAAAATGAATTAAACTGTTAAAACGTAAATGATTTAAACTGTTAAAAACGTAAATGATTTTAAAATGATAAAAACGTAAAGTGATTTAACCTGTTAAAAGCGTAAAGTGTTTTAAACTGTTAAAAAATGTATCTGTTTTTAAATAAATTTTTGTTTTTTTAAAATAAAAAGATGTTTCGTCATTCATTCACTTGTTTTTTACCTTTTTTTAAAAAAAAAATAAATAAATAAATTTTCAAAAGTTTTAAAATTTATAGGAAATAACAGGATGTTTAATTTTTAACTTTTTTACACTTAGTTAAATTGCTCTGTTTAAAAATATTAAACGACAAGCTGTTTTTAATTTTTAACATTTTACGCTCTTAGTTAGGCATACGAGGTGCACCTTAGAGCGGAGAATAGTCACGGTAGTATCACTGAAACAGAAGTCAGATGGGCAATTAAGTCCCTGAAGACTGGCAAAGCTGCAGGTGATGATGAAATCCGGTCCGAGATGTTAAAGGCCTTAAATCAGGATGGTATCCTGTGGCTGACTCGAGTGTGTCAGGTTGCTTGGATATCTGGACAGGCCCCTAAGCAATGGCAGACAGGAATTGTGATCCCTATCTTCAAAAAGGGAGATCAGAGAGATTGCAACAACTATCGAGGCATCTCTTTGCTCAGCATTCCTGGGAAAGTGTACGCTAAGTGTCTGGAGAAGAGAAGTCGGGAAATAGTCGACTCCAAACTGTCGGGGGAGCAGTGTGGTTTCCGACCTGGCCGAAGCACGACGGATCACATCTTTGCTCTAAGGCAAATCTTTGAGAAATCCTGGGAGTATGCAAAAGAGGTCTACGCTTGCTTTGTGGACCTCGAAAAAGCATATGACAGGGTTCCCCGGGAGAAGATCTGGCAAGTGTTGCAAGAGTATGGAGTGGATGGGCAATTACTGGTTGCTAACATGTCTCTGTACGAAAGCTCTGAGATGTGTGTCCGGATAAATGGCATTAAGTCAAGACCATCCACCGTGGGTGTTGGACTCCGCCAAGGGTGCGTACTGTCGCCCATCTTGTTCATTATCTTTATGGACTGGATAGACAGGGGCAGCCGAGGCGATGAGCGTGTTTGTGTGGACGACTGCCTGGTGGAGAGGTTGCTCTTTGCGGACGACTTTGTCCTGCTTGGGTCTTCTCGCACGAACCTTCAGCATGCACTAGACCGGTTTGCAGCCAAATGTGAAGAAGCTGGGATGAAGATCAGTGTGGCTAAAACCGAAGTTCTGGTTCTTTCAAGACAGCCTGCTCAGTGCGCTCTCCATGTTAGGGGAGCCTCATTGAGATAGGTGGAGAAGTTCAAGTATCTCGGGATTGCATTCACGAGTGATGGACGGCAGGAGAAAGAATTGGATGCTCGGATCGGTGCAGCAAGCTGTGTCAGACGTGAACTGTGGCGATCCGTGTTAACGAAACGAGAGCTGGGTAACAAAGCCAAGCTCTCCGTCTTCAAATCTATCTTTGTCCCCATTCTCACCTATGGTCATGAGGCTTGGGTAATGACCGAAAGAGTGCGATCGCGGGTACAAGCGGCCGAAATGAGATTCCTGAGAGGTGTGGCAGGTGTTACCCTACTAGATAGAGTATACAGCAGCACAATAAGGGAATCTTTAGGTCTTGAGCCGCTACTTCTCCGCATTGAGAGATCTCAGTTGCGCTGGTATGGCCACGTGATACGGATGCCGCAAACTAGTCTTCCTAGGCAGTTGTTATTTTCCAAGCCGGTGGGTAAGAGACCAAGGGGTCGGCCTAGAACCAGGTGGCTAGACTACATGGAGAATCTGGGTTCGAGTCGCTTGGATATTACCAGGGAGGACATGCGCCTGATGGTGGAAGATCGCGATCGCTGGAGATCCTCCATAGGGCTGCTGCCCCCGCGACCCTAACGGATAAGCGGGTTTGAAAAGTAAGTAAGTAAGTTAAATTTCTAAACTTTTAAAAAAATAAATTAACTGACAAGCAGTATTAATTTTTAGCATTTTACCCTCTTAGTTAAATTTCTAAACTTTTTTAAAAAAAAAAATAAATTAAAGTACAAGATGTTTTAATTTTTAACATTTTACCCTCTTAGTTAAATTGCTCTGGTTAAAAAAAAAACATTACGTTTACTTGCTGTGTTTAAATTTTAATCTTTTTAAATTATTCTTCCTGAATCAAGTTTGGTTTTGCTCTTTGGTGCATCTACAATAATTTTAATTGTTTGAATACAATTACCTGTTGTTTTTCTCATTCAAGCCTCCTAAAAACCGAAGTCTGATGAAAACAATCCAGTGTTTGTATACTAATAGGATACAACTAACACCATCGATATATGTAAACACTACTTAACAATTGTTTTACATTTCATTTCACAGCTTCTGATTTTTATTTTTTTAAATTAATTAAATAAATAAAATATAAGATTTCAATTTACATAATAAACATTACTTTAAATTTTATTTTTCCAAAACTGCTTTTATACAACTTTAATAATACAATTTTGATACAATTTTTGTTACGCAAATTTATTATTTTTTTTTTTTTTTTACAATGTCAAATGTTTTAATCTTAAAATAATAATGATTATCTTTAGTCATACTCAAGCTTACCCATATTAACTGTTAAACGTAATGGATGTTGAACACATTGGTTTGTACGTGACTTTTTATTTAATAGCCATAAATACTACTACTTCAGCCATTTACTTTTTATTTTGACTTGAATATAAAAAACTCACTGGGTGTTTTTTAATACTTCACTGCAATACCCATAAGGGTAACTCTTTGCTAAATTTCCTAAGATTGTGAATCGTTTTTGATTAGTGCATCTATAGACTTTTTTTGTAGGTTTATTGTGTAGAGTTGCAGCTGTTTTGTTACGCACTAGATTGAAGTTCACAGATACTTCGACCGATTTGAGCAAACCCTCTGTTTCACCCTTCACAAGTTCCTCAATCATTGCTGGTTTAAGGATTTCTGATGCGCTTCTCGGTAACGTGATGCCTTTCACTTTTAGTTCAGAGAACCGTCCGAGAAGTGCAGACAGTAATTCTTAGCACCTGCAACAACCAGTTTCTCAATGTGTACGTTTGACCCGTATTTTTGAGCAACTTCGTCAGTCAGATCTCCTAGATTATGACCTCTTGGCAGTAAATTAACGCCTCTTGGTTCAAGGTAAATGGCCGAATCTGTGTCACAATAACGGGCCCGAACACCTAAAACTTTTAAAATTTTATATAATTCTAACCGGCCATAAGACGTCACAAATGAGGCAATAACTACATTACCCTTTAAATGAGTGGTTGGATGAGTTGTTTTATACGCCATTAAGATAATGTCATCGTTTACGATATCGAGATCTGTCACTTCAATTGAAGGGGTGTTAAAAAGTTTATAGTATTCAGAGAAACTATCAACAAAAACGGTTTGTTGTTGTTTTGCATTGTTCAGACCCAGACAACCCCACGCATTATTTAAAGAAAGTTTACATATACTGCGTAAACCAGGATTTTTTTTAAACTTTGTTGGGTTTAGTACGATACCTTCCTTTTCGTACACATCTTTCAAAAAGGTATCTCGCTCGGCTTGAGTGTTGGCATACGGAGGCCAGTCTGAGGCTTGGATTTTACCTCCAATAAAGGTGTTCACGTATTCATTGAAAAAATGTTTTTCCCCGGTATCCTTGTTGTATACAAATTGTTTGTCATAGTGCCATACCTCATAAATTTTCACAATGGTATAACCTTCTTCTAACGCCTTATAAAACTCGAGGGTAGGCCAGGTCGCAGTCAATGACCGTTCAACATCTGTGTGAGGACATAATTTATTCAACTGTGATTCAACACTGGTGCGACAAAGGGGAAAATACAATAGATTGTTACAACGATAAGGTAACACTGGTATGAACAAGTTCTTAGGTGGGAGTACGGTTGCTTTGATCAAACCAAAGTATGCATACAGCTTGTGAGTAAAACCTGTTTTAATCACGATAGGATGCCCCTTTAGATAATTTTGTCTCTTATTTACCGTGGGATATAACGATGTAAAATCCAGATATGTAAGTCGTTCTGTTTCAGTCGCCTCTGTAATACCGGCTGTGAAATTTTCAGTGCGTCCACCGTAAAAACCATCGCGGGGTGAAATGAATGTTTCTGGTCCGAATTGTAGCGTTTCACAAAAATGCTTTAATTCACTATCACGTTTTAACAAATCAGAAAATTCACATTCCCATAATGTTTTGAACGTATGATCGGGTAGTTCAGTCTTTAAAAACTCCATACGCTCGAGGGTACACTGAAAATTTTCTGCATTAGTAAGTCGGCTCTCGACACTACGAGTCGTGGCAAATGTGCATTTTGGACATGAATGGTAATAACACCCGTAAAATTCATAAACTATCTTTTTGCTTTCACACCAACCATCCAGAAGATATGGACCGATGCGTTTCTCAAGTCCATTCAGAGCAGAAATGATTTGATGATGAGGCAACTTTGATTGCTCCCAAGCTAGCCATTGTAAGGTTTTTTTGCTTTGCCGGTTACACATTGAGTAACCTAATGGCGGTATCACACCCATTGAATAAGCATCGAGAAATTTTTCCCTAAGCACTCTGTTTGAGAAACCACCGATTGTCACATCACGCCCTAAAAAGGGGTTAAAACCCATAAAAGACTCCATGATAGTAGCAAATTTCAGGCCACCCTCACGCAGTAGCATAACATCACTAAGGCAATACTGAGTTAGTTCATGTATCATATTCCATTTCTTACCAACGCGTAACTTCTCAGTCTTGTACCAAAGTACAAACTCTTTATGCACGGACTCTTTCATTTCGTCAGGCGAGTACAGCTCCATTTCAGGTAGTGTACCCTCGTAATGTAGAGTTTTGTTCAGTAGTGCAAACGGAAAGAAACCTTTCTTATGCTCCTCAATACCAAAGGCGTGTGGGAAATCACGCAGAGGTAATGTTATAAAGGATAACGAATCGAGAAAACGGATTTTTGCTTCTTTAACCTCTAACAATAACACCTTTGTACCACGGTAAATCACGTTAGGTTTGATACCTTGTTCAAATAAAAATTTCATCAAAAAAATATTGACAAAGCCAGCTAGGTTGTGAGCTAGTATTATTGAATTCTCAAAGGTTTGTTGACGGTTTTTAATTTTACCCCGATTCACAGGTTTTGCAAACAAAAAACTCAGGCACTTGGAAATGCATGTATCCCCGTAGAACACCCGTTCAATGTAAGTACCTGAGTCATCTGGATAGCTAAGAGCTACTAACACAGGCAGCAATTCACCTGTGTTAATCAACCTCGTTTCTACGTTAAAGTATAGGACTCTCGGTTGTTTTGCGCTGTGTTGTTTTGTTTTCCCCCCTGTCTATACGCTCCTTACCTGTAAGAACGTAACAAAGACCCCCTTCGTGTCTTCCATTACAGCGGTTGCAATGTTTTGGATCACAATGATGGTTTTTTTTTTTCACTTCATAAATCATTTTACACACAGTACATCTGTGATATGCATCACAGGGTTTGTTACAACAGGTCGGATCTTGATGTACCCTGTAACAAGCCCCCCCTTTGAAGAAACGATTGCATTTATCACAGTGCACGTAAGTACATTTGACTCTCCGCGTATGTTGACCACCACATAGGTTACAGCGGCCTCCACACAAATGAAGTTTTTTGGCTTTGTAATTGTAAAAAAGGACACCACAACGTTCGCAAAAACCTTTTTTCCCGTAAAACCCATGTAAATTTGTGATCACATCGTAGTGGTTACCACTACGTATAAGACGTAACGTATGCGTGGGTCTTGGACTCAGAAATTGAGAGGGGTAAAACAAGTCCTGAATACTTGTACAGGTGTGCACAACAATCTCATACTCAGGCACCAGTGTTGTCTGAAATTTCTCTAAACACTCAATTGTACCAGGTTGTGTGTGGTCTACACAGGCCCGCGCGCATAATTCCAAGGCATTATTTAGCTGAAGTGTGCTCTCTGGTCTTCTAATAGCCTTATAAACTTTTGTATACTGTTTGATTAATTCCTCATTACCTTGTTTACGGGCAGCACACATTTCAACATGAGCAATCGCAACTACTAGAGCTCTAGGGAGACAATAAACATCAGAGTTTTTGATCACCACAACAGAGGATTTCCTTGCTAGGTGGTCTGACGCTAATACAGCTTTACGATCAGAGCAACCCATGGTTGGTATGGGTTTTTGTAGAAGCACAACATGGATATCCAACAACTCATCCATCATCAAGTCCTGATGTGATTGATCCAAGGCCTGTATTGCATCAAACAACATCTTACTACTGAAACTACTAACCCTACCAATACGTAAATTTACAGGATCATTTAAAGTGGGGGCCCGTATACAAATTCCTTAATATACGCTCAAAAATCTGGTCAAAAATCAACATTAACACAAAGGGAACTTCTGCGATTGGTAGTCTTTTCATTCCTTGAAACGTCAATTCATATGTGGTTGTTTTAACTTTATATTTACGGGAATACGAGGACCCACGTTCACGTAACGTATAAAAAGCTCCTAGGTCTGAGTTTACTGAATGCTCACTGTGATTAATACCGGGGATTAATAAGGAGTGGTCCGCAGGCATTGATTGAGTATTAGACCTGGTTATACCAACAATAGTTTTTGGTAACCCAATAATTGAGGCCGCAGGGGAAGGGTTTGGTATTGGGGTATTTACAGATTTCTTAGTAAAACTCGTATGTTCAGCTGCCGAGGTCGTAGGTCTGTGTATTAAAACCAATGCTAGTTTGAGCTGCAAACCCCTTATGCTGGTCAGAGGGTGCTGCTGTAACAGGTGTCACCTCCCTGCCTCTTTGATACTTTAGTGAAAGTTTACACCTTTTCATACGCACATCAGGTTGAGGTTCGTACGTTCTTTTACGGGTTTGTGAACCATCGGGACAACAGGTTAAAGACCTCTGTTCTGATGGCTTTGGTTGGTTTGATGGTAAACAGGGCAATGGAGTTTGAGATGGTTTTTTTATTGGCGAGCCGGAGTTGCATGATCGCATAGAGCTTTCATCAGCCTCATCATCATCATTTGTCTGTGTCCCGAGATCCTGAACAGGTTGAGATTGTAGGTGATTTGCCTGGTTCAAACAAAGATTGAGCGGTTGACTCTGCGTTAAATTATAACGATACAAACATAAATCTAATGCCTGGCTTTGAGTTGCCTGTGTATGTACCTCAGACCCTGGCACCGTACTTAATTGATCACGTACACACAGATTTAAAGGTGTGTCAGTCATTATGTTTAAATTTTAAAAAATACCCCTGTAAAAGTGGTAAAAAACCTGACTTTAAAAACTCCCACAACACTGTATATATATATATATAATTGAACTACTTTTAAAAACTTTAAAAACTACCACAAGTCAAAGCTGAATTATGAACTAAAAGGTAAATGGCTGAATTTTAAAAATATCAAACAGTGTATATATAGTTTAAAAAAAAAGTCAAATGTTAATTATTATAAACCCAAAATGTTATTTATTATAAAACCCAAAATGTAAATGCACCCATTTAATTACAAGCAAAACAGTAAAAAATTTTAAAGAAGCAATTAAAAAAATTTTTTTTTTAAAGGAACCAATTTAAAAACATTCAATACATATAAACCGTATTTAAACAGCAGACCTTGTGTTTTTTAAACACTCCGAATTTTTAAAGGTTTAGCAATGAGTGACAAAAAAAGTTTTTATAAATGAACCCAGAAAGACTACAGTATGTAACAAAATTAAATCACTGTTGTACGACAGGTAAAAAACAAAGGGTACAAACGAAAGACTATATAGCTCTCGGGTAAAGTTAATGAAAGAGATTTCTCGTTGCAAGTTCCACGGTTTTTGTAAACAAAAACTCGTATCACGCCCTTATGAAAGATACAATTAACTGTAATCTTAATGTACTGGTTGATTTCAAAAACTTTTTCATGTATAGCACAAATAGAGTCTGCTGGTATGTTGTTTTTCTCGAGTTTACAAATTGCAACTAACTCAGCAAAGTACAACAGTATAGGTCGAAATTCCACTGTTTTCATACAAGTAGTACTAATTGTTCTTTTGTTCTTAGACAACGACAAAAAGTGTGTGCCATCCGATTGTTTTTCGAGCAGTGCAAAACTCAATTTTGTTGTTGTGCGATGACTAGCCAGCTCGATAAACTAAATGGTATTGGGTAAACAAAAAAACAAACTTAAACATGTGGACATAGAAAATTGAAAAACATAATAGAGTTAAAGTAAGACATACACACACACACACACAAACACACACACACACCCACATTTGATGGATGCAAGTACAAACATTTTAGATTGTTAAGAATCATCATCAACAACTCACATAATGAACTGAGGTTAGTACTTCTGAATCAAGTATAAATGTTACTTGCTATTGACACAGAGCTTCCTGTGATTAGGTTTAAAAAAGTGTGGAAAATGTATACGCATCAATGCGAAAAACTTATATTCCCAATCACCTACTTCATCGTTAACTAGATGCGTTTTCACCATGAAGTCTGATGGTGTGACAAAAAGATGTCCCATTTTAACACACACGTTAGGTAATGGTTGAATTAGATGATAGGCTTTGCAAAATATATGATACGAATCGGGTAAATCAACCTTTAATAAGGATTGTTGAATTTCAAAGGCAAAAGTTTCAAGATCTTCCATTTCACTCAAACTAGATAACGTATGACTCGTAATACCGCCACGCCCGTATTTAGCAACTGTTGTTTGATACTGGAAAAAAGAAACATAGGGACAGCCTTTATAGTAACTTACGTATTCCAACAAACGCGTTGTAAGACATTGTTTGTCATAGAGTATTTTCACATAAAGCTTAACTTGTACATAAGCATAAACGCTTTCACAAGCTTTTAATTCTGCAAGTATACAGTCAAGTTTTGTCTGAGCCGCCTCTCTACAGTTTTCAAGTACTTGGTAATCAGGACTCCGTTTAAAGAGGATATTACTCGAAAGGTCTTTAAAGCCTTGTTTATAAAAACCGAAGCGTTTAATATATTTTTTCAATACGTTAACTCGTATAGTATAGGCATAGCATTGGTATTCAGTTTTGTCGTTTTTGAGCTAGAGAGAAAGAGAGGATGCACACCATTCAGAGATTGAATACACGAATGATGCGTTGAAATGTAAGGAAAAAAATATTTAGCAGTTTGTCGGTACGTGTATTATAAGTAGGGTCGGCGAATTCAGAATCTTCTTCACCCTCTATATCACCTGATTCATTCGTACACAACGGAGCGAATAGGTCATCCAGCGTCGGTTTATCACTCTTGTTCCCTAAATGCTCTACAGCTGGCTGTGTGTCTTCTACTGTCGGGGTAAGGGTTAACGGGGATGGACTACGATTGCACTTGATTGGTGTGACACATCGAGGTATGGGGCTTCCAGTAATTGTGGTATAATGGAATGGTTTACGGTGCTAAAACAATAAATACACATCATTAACCAATGTCATCACATGTAAAAAAATAAATAAATAAATAAATCTCCCTAGCTCCTATTCAACAACAAGATCTTAAACAACATGAAAGTGCTTTATAAAAACATTCAAAACAAGTATATTTTTTTTTTATAATAACCTGTGACACACGGATAAACTCCCCAGCTTGGATTGAGGCCTTAGAATTTGGAAAGGAACCACATGAAACCTCCTTACTATCGTTGTTTACCTGAAAAAGCGAAAAATACAAGTCCAGGAATCAAAGAAAAAAAAAAAAATTAATTAAGGTAAACCTCTAAAGAAAAGTCCCCAAAAAGGCCGCGAATACGAGTAACAGATGTAGATAAGGAGTTTATGTAACATAAAAATTTCACAAACTTGTTTTTTTTTTTTGTTTTTTGTTTTTTTAACAGACGTTATAACGATTCCAAAATCGATTTAACATCGAATGTTTTTGAAAAACATCGATGTTTTTATCAAATGTTTTCGGGAACATCGATGTATTTGAACATCGAATGTTTTCCGCAAATCGCGCGGCACTACCGTTACCTTGCGCCATTACTTTCTAGGCTTACCATCTACTTAAAAAATAAAAATAATTACCAAGTCCGTCAATGAATTAGAACGATAGAATCCGGGTTTTGGCGAAAACACTGGTGAAATAGAAGTGTTTTGAAAAGCAGATGTATTCTGTGCTGCCACTAGGTACAGGAAGATAGGCCGACAAGCTATTTTAACTTTTTAGACATAAAGAAAATCCCACGTTGTTATGAAAACGTGTAGGAATCAAAAAAAAAAAGCAACATATTTCACTCACTTATTATTATAATTACACAGGGTAATTGTCTCAAACGTTAGTTTTAGAGGTACGAACAGAAATACACAAGGCCGGAACACGTTGAAACAAAGCACGTGCACAGAAAACTAAGAGATAAGAAAAAGCGAAATAACATTGTAACCGAACAGCTTAAGTGTTGATAATTGTAATAAAAACAATAAAAAATAAAAACTCGAAAAGTCACCTGTATTGATCAATAGAGTATCAACCTCTCAAACAAATTAAAATGGCCGAGGAAGGCTGTACAAAACAAAGAAATGGCAACGGAAATTAAACTCTCGTAAATTAAGAAATGACTTAAGAAAAACGTATAAATTCATTTTGTAAGAAAATAAAAAATAAATATATATATACTCACAGGGAAATCGCTGAAGCTGAATGGTATTGAAAACAAGGAATCCAAAAATGAAATCGTAAGAAAACAAACAGACACACTTAATGGCGGTCTTTTTACAACAAGAAACGAACAAGGAATGAAAAACATAACATAGAGGCTGACAAATCATTACAGAGGGTGTTAATCCAAAATTAACCAATCACAACACAGAAAACGTATTCAAGATGAATGAGGAAATACACCAATCATCAAACGCGAAACAAAGAGCCCCTGGGCCTAGGCTACATGTGACCTAGAAAACAGGAGCAGGATGTCAGCGTGTCGAAACCAAAGCTTTTTACCTCCTGAATGTATGTGAAAAAAAAGGAGATAAGTGCTAACAAGTAAAAACGAAACAGATAAACAAACACGTACTTTTAAGGAAATTTTTAAGAAAACCATGTGAAAAATGAAAACAATTTCGGAAAATTTATTAGAAATCAAACAAATGTAAAAACATCCCCAAAAATAAGATACAAAGGTAAAACATTATTATAATTATCTGGTTTACTTATGAAAA
>JAHWFO010106624.1:399097-422399 GCA_023313115.1 Rhysida immarginata
ATACAAAGGTAAAACATTATTATAATTATCTGGTTTACTTATGAAAATGGTCAAAACTTATGGAAATGGTCAAAACTCAAACACATTTTTATATTTAAGGAATTTTAAAAAAAAAGGAAAGTATAAACTACATATTAAATGAATGTAACACAGAGTAAAAAAAAAAAAAAAATTAAGCTCATCTCAACCAAAAAACATAAGTAAAAAATTAAAAACATGACACATCAACACAATATTGATTCATTTTATACACCATGAAAAATCAAACAGCAGGAAAGGAAATTTATTAGAAAATCAAACAAATGTAAAAAACATCAACAAAAATAAAATACAAAGGTAAAACATTATTATAATTATCTGGTTTACTTATGAAAAATGTTAACTCATATAACAAGAATGCGATTATTACAATTAAAACGAAAAAGAATGAGTATTCATTCAAAAGACAAAGAATGCAGAGTACTGCAAAGTCAAAAAAACACAAGTCTGGTTTTTTTTTGTTTTTTTTAATACCTGTGTCACTTGTGCAGAGAGAAAAAAACTTTTTATAAATTTTATTTCATTTTTTCTTGAAGGCACTTTGACAGACTTCGCAGTTTTTTAAAACGGACCTTAAAAGAATACATATATTTAAAAAACGTTCATGGAAAAAAAAAACGTGCGAATGTTGTTGTTTGGGTAGGAAACAGGTGTTGCGAATTCTAACCTTCACAACAAAAATACAAGAGTGAAATTTGCCACAGAGATAAAATCAGAGACGTGAAAAACGTCCATTGGGGCATTTGTTCAAAATGTAAAAACAGACTATGCATAGCAAAATTATGCTGGAAACGCCATAGAGCTAGGAAAACCACTCTAAAAAATTTGAACTTTTAAGAGAATTCACTTATGAGAAATCTATCCCATGTACAGATTTCACAAACGTGAAATTTCCCACCAGGCTAAATCAGCAGAGTGAAAAACGTTCCCAAACAACCAAACGACTTTAACAAAAACAAACGTTCACCTCGGAAAAAACTGGTTTTTTTGCTGAATGGATGTACAGTCGGAAAAATATTTTTATGTCTCTGTTAAAAAATGTACGTATGTATGAACAATTTAGTAACAGGGCAATAAAAACATATGCATCAAACATTACTGAAACCCACGTACATATATTTGAAAATGGAATAATTGAAGCTTATTATTAAACAACATTACAACGACAAAATTTGAGACATGGAACAAAAAAGATATTTATTATTAATACGAAAAAATTTATATATTTTATTAAGATGCATTGTACAGAAAATCATGTCGCGTATTATGAAATATTGCAACGAAAGATGAAAATGCAGCTGAAGTTGAGAGACAAAGAGACCTTTAATCCTATAATGGGGCTGTCCACCCTAAGTGAAAGGTGAGGATAGCAAAACAGCCCTAAAATTCATATTTAATACGTTTCAGAGCAGGGATACAAAGAGAACATTAATCCGATAATTGGCTGTCCACCCTTATTGAAAGAGCACAGCAAAAAATAATTTCAAAATTCAAGACGTTTCAGAGAAAAAGTAAAACAAAAAAAACAAAAAAAGCTAAGGGGTCACACAGAGAGGTCAACGAAACCAAATGTCAAAAGGTCACTGGTAGAAACAGTTGTGACCCCAAAAGAGCACTCAAGACGTTTCTGAATCGATGTGGAAACCACGTGAACGTCATCATCATCACAATGACAACGTGACGTCAATGGTTATCGCGGGAAGATTCGTATGTTTAGACATTCACTCAGAGATCTCCTAGCCGAGTAACCATCCACACACCCACACACATGCGCTGACGTTCCTGCTCTGCCAAAAGAAGATTATTAGTAGAAGCCTGAGAAATGGAATACGTACGGGAAAAAACCCTGCTCAACATTGTAAGTTGAGAAATTCACATTTTTTATTTATTTATTTATTTATTTATTTATTTATTTATTTATCACATTAACGAAGTATAACTCTCTCTCTCTCTCTCTCTCTCTCTCTCTCTCTCTCTCTCTCTCCCTATAGTACAAGGTGTCACCATCACAGCCAATACATTCAAAACGGAGAGTGGTTTTATATACTACAGTGAGATCGCATTTTGCGGGTTGTACGAGGTACGAAAACTCGATGAACGGACCAAAAGACAGTTGGATATATACAGTTATAGACTCAAAGCCCATTATTCTTTTTTATTACCCAAGAAAACGAGATAAAATTCAGTCAGGGTGATTGGGAACGACTCAAATCCATCAATTTCACATTGCCGGGCCGTAGAAACATTTTTTCAGGCAATCTACCGTATTCTGCATTACCCGGGATCATAAACCATTGGAAACGCGTCACTACGCGATTTTATGCATACGGTGGTCTTCACTATCTCGTTTTGAGTCGATTACTCAGTGTGGAAATGACAAACGCAGAAAGAATCTTACCAGCCTTGGCCGAAAACACATGGATGAATCCTATATTCCGTAACGGAACCAACCGAGTCCATTATGAAACACCGAGCGCCGCATATTCATTGGCTTTAATGCTCGAGATTGAACATTTTACTGACTGTAAACCGAAAACATGCGAAATGGGTACCGAAACAAACTTCTCTCGCCCCGCTGATGCAAGCAGTGACTCCGACGACGACGCAGACTACGCGATTGAAGACGACAATGACGATCTCTTCGAGAGAATCGCAGAAGACGAAATCGACCTAGGCCGAACGTGGAGAAACCCAAACGAAGTACGAAAAGAAGATAACAAACAAAACAAAAAAAAAATAAAAAATTTGAATAAAGAATGAAAATTTGAATAAAGAATGAATAAAAAGTATGATAAAATAAAAAAAAAATAAAATAAAATACAAAAGGGTGAATGAGGGAATGACACAGGGTATTTGTGGATATTTGTGAAACCAGGTTTCAGATACCTCCTACAAATACCCTGTGTCATGCCCTTACAAGCAGGTCCAAAAAGGACCAATGCCCAAATAAAGGCCTACGCCCAATTAAAGGCCAACGCCCAAATTAAAAGACCCATGCCCAAATAAAGACCAACGCCCAAATAAAGACCAACGCCCAATTAAAGGCCAACGCCCAAAAACAAGGGAGGGAGGGGACCTGTGACGCGGCTTGGTTGAACGCCTGTGACGTCAGGAAGGGGGTAGGGGGTGGTGGGGGGGGTGCTGGGATGCGAATGCTGCACGCTGATTGGCTGGATTTGGCCACGCCCACCTCATTAATATGCGTACCAAACAAGTACTCATCTGCTATTACTGGAGCTTACAGCAAATCAAACACAAATCGTACTGATAGTAATAGTAATATTAGTGGCGCTCTTGGACTTAAACTCAATACTAAGATATAAGTAATTAATCAAAACAAATCCCAAAGTAACAATCCTATCAATTTAAGTTTAAATCCGGGTAGCCAAAGATAGATGAGAAACATAAAGCTTTAAAAATTTGTAAAAGCTTGAATAAACCAGTAATGCGCGTAATTCACGCGGTAAAAGTGCCCAACGTCTTATGCCTACGTAAGAAAGACAACACCGATTGTAATTGTGTTTAACTAGTGGAATATTTAGATCATGAGACGCTCTAGTTAGATAATGATGATTGTCAGCATTAACGGCTAACTTAATAGGAGTAGAAATTATCAAAATTGAATTCACAGCTTTAAAAACAAAAGCACAAACTCGAACTAAAAATAACTGATAGACAGTAAGAATGCGAAAAATCATTAAAATATCGAGATACTGATGAAAATTTAGGAAATCTGAGGAAAGTTCGGAGAAACCATTTCTGCAATTTAAATATATGTGTAAGGTTCCATGAGGTAGAGGAACCCCAGAAAATTATATTAGACCATAGAGAGGAGTGAATCCACGCATAATATAGTAACAAAAGAATTTTATGAGGCAAATAATGTAGTCTAGAGATAATACCTTGTTTTATGTTCAACTTAATTAATAAAGAATCAATGTGCTGGTCCCAACTGAGATCATGGGAAATAATAAGACCTAAATATTTAAAAGAAGACACTGTGGACAGTAAATTACCATCATAGTATAAAGGGAGAGAGCAAGGTACTCCACGCTTATTCCTATGATAGAAGACCATGGTTTTTGTTTTTTCCGGATTTACTTGCATCGAATTTTTATCGGACCAGACCTTCAGTTCTGTGAGCGCGATATTAAGCGTAGAAATCATTAGGTCGACAACTTGACTTGCAGCAATAAGCGCTACATCGTCAGCATATAAGATTATTCGAAAGTGAATACTGGATGATAAAGCCAGGGGTATAAACAGGTCGTTTATAAACAGAGAAAATAGTAAAGGTGAAAGAATTGAGCCCTGGGGCACTCCTAAACTCCTGGTTAGCAAATGTGAGGATATATCTGAGTGGGAGAGAAAATCAATTCTATTGGTAAGAAAACTCTCTAGCCAATCTAAAGGGAGCCCACGTATACCATAAAAATTTGATAATTTATATAAAAGCAAGTCAGCAGGTACCAAATTAAAAGCTTTCGCAAAATCAACATAGACAGCTGCGACATAGTTGTTAGAGGCCATCTCGCGCGAAGTAAATTCTATAAGTTCGTGACATGCGGTTTCTACGTTTCTTTTTGGTACAAACCCATGTTGGCAGGGAGTAATAAACGAATTGTCGTAGACAAATTGTGAAAGACATTGGTAAAAAAGTCTTTCAAAAATTTTTGCAAATATCGGTAATGCTGTAATTGGACGGTAATTCGAATAATCGGATGGTTCTCCTTTTTTAAAAAACGGTGTAACTCTGGCTATTTTTAACACTTCAGGGAAAATCCCAGTCGTTGACGTCTTATTGAATAAAAAAGCAAGAGGCTGTGAAAGCTCTTGGTGTAAGAAAATCACAACATCAGGGGAAATCCCAAGTGGATCGAGGGTCGTTGACGCCTTCAAACGAGAAATGATTTTACTAGTCTCCACGCCGGTCGTAGGAGCGGCGAAGAAGCTTGGGGCTAGTTTAACAGGTGAAATATCGTACGAGAGTTTAGAATGATCACTCAATCGATCGCTTTCTGGTAATAGCACATGTAGAAAATCAGTAAGAACCGAGCTAGATATCTGATCTGAGTGTGTAAATGGGGACCGAAGGGAACAAGAACCAGACGATAACTTATTTAAAAGGTTCCATTTGTCTCTACTTGAGTGAAGTCGTGCAAATAACCTTTCAAAATAGGTATGCTTAGCCTTCCTGATCTGTGCTTTTACAGAATTGGACCAA
Source organism: Rhysida immarginata (assembly GCA_023313115.1). Lineage (NCBI taxonomy): Eukaryota > Metazoa > Arthropoda > Chilopoda > Scolopendromorpha > Scolopendridae > Rhysida > Rhysida immarginata. The sequence goes on from JAHWFO010106624.1 coordinate 404,361, forward strand.
TCTTTAAAACGCTTTAAATTAACAGTAGTTGGAACATGTCGAGCTTTCACATAATAATTGTTCTTTTTCTTTATAGCTGTCAGAATATCCGGCGTAATCCATGGTTTCCTGGCTATGCTGCCCGAATTACGACCGTTAAAAGCACGTTTATAGGGAAGATAACGATCACATCCGTCACTAACATGCTTTAAAAAAATATCAAACAGTCTATTTGTGTCGAAGGCTTCAGGTAATAAAGAAACCCAATTAGTTACAGATAAATAAGATTTAAAAATCTGAAGCCTGTGATTGGAAATTACACGTTTGCGAATGGTACTTGGCTGTTGAAACACCTGAGTGTTCGAATCCAGAATTGTTAGTAGAGGGAAGTGGTCGGAGACTGACATATCAATGGACCCGCTAAATTGAAAATTTAAAGTGGTGAAGCAAGCATCAATTGCTGAATAAGTCCCATGAGGGGACGAAAAGTGCGTATAATAAGGGGCCGCTAACAATAAACCTGAGCGTAAAATTGGATCTAAAAAAAGGTTCAAACTAAGAGATGGGGAGCTTAAGTCGATATTAAAATCACCTATCAATGTTAAAGGTTTACCGAGATGTTGTAACTCAATCAATTTAGAGGCTAAATAAGAACAAAACTTAGATATTAACCCGGAGGGTGAATGATAAACCGTCATAATAATATATTTGTTATTAATGATTGTCGTCAAGGTTTCATAGTCTTCGGTAATTCCAGTGAATTGAGATAAAACGGAGTATCTCAAAGTTCTCAAGATGTAAATACAAAGACCGCCTCCACGTTTCCTAGTACGGTTAACGGAGACGACATTATAACCATTAATGGGTTGAATCTCGCTGGTTTCAGCAAATATAAGCAAACTGGGGACCAATTCAATCGCACTTAAATTAGCCTGAAAGCAGGAAAGGTTAGCGTGAAGACTCCTAATATTTAGATATAATAAGGAGAGACTTGTACTCAAGGTCGAAGCATTCAAACTGGTAATAGCGAGATTAATATCCTCTGTGGATATCGGATTTCTAAAAGGCACCATGGTTAAAACTGTTAAAAGTATCAAAATTTAAGCCCAATAGCAAGATTAAACACCCTAATAATTTAAATTTAAAACTATGTTAGTTAATACTAAAAAATAAAAAACTAAAAAGTAAAGCTGAATACGTACAAAACAAAAAACTAAAAAACGCAATGAAAACTACTAACAATCGGAGTAAATAAAAAACAAACAACGTTAAAGTACTAAAATTGGAAAAAAAAAATATAAGAAAATTTAAATTAAAAAAATATAAAAGAATATAAAAATGAAATTAATAAAATCAAGTCAAATTAAAGAAAAAACACATAGGCAAGAGAGAGCGAGCAAAAATAAAAATAGACAATGCCAATCAATAATCAGTAACAGAAAACTAATGATAACTATAAAGTTAGTGCATAACATGGTACATATATCTTGGACCTATCAATAAATTTACCGGAAGAAACATATGGAATAAGAAATTAAATTGCCAAAAAAAAAAGCCGGTAATTAAAAGAAAATCTGCGAAGTTAGAATGGCTTAAGGGGCACTGGAACAACAGAAAGTGTGAAGGTCCGAGGCACTTAAGATCAATCTTGATTTTCCTTGAGCGTCTTTGCCAAATATTCTCCCACCGAAGCTCCATGCGTTAGAAACCCCAAGCTTGCATTTGGCATCACGGAGGAGTTTATATCGAGCCGTAGTGAGATCTTCAACTATTGCTAGTCGGGGTTCTAGGGTTTTCAACTTGTTCCTGTTCTTTAGAATCGAGTCTCTAATAGAGTAAGTGAAGAAACGCACAATAACAGGACGTGGGACATCAGACGCTCGAGGACCCAACCGGTGTGCTGCAACGATGTCAGAAGGGTTGACCGGGACATCGCACTTATCTCGAAAGAATGCCGACATAACACCAACCAGTGGCTCAGATGGCTCCTCCGGCAATCCAAACACATGGAGATTAGCTCGGCGAGAATGTTGTTCAAGAGTATCTATTGCGGTAAAGACCTCGTCGATCTTAGATTTGCCACCGGAGAACACATTATCTTCGAGTTTAGAACATTTATTTTGAAGTAATTTATAATTTTTCTCCAGAAGCGTCTGCTGAGATGATAAGGTGTCAATACGAGCTGTAATCGTACTCAATTCAGTAGACAGGTCGGCAAACTTACGATCCATACGAGCCATAAATTTAGCGGCCAGCTTGTCAGTCAAACGTTCAAGGAATTCAGGGTCGTCGAAGAGCTTAACAACTCCTCTCTCAATCTGCGATGCAATGGAATCGTCGCTGGCGATCTCAGGGGGTGAATCCGACGGAGCCGACCGAAGATTTGAGGGCTTCGAGCTGTTAGCAGAGATTTTACCCATCATAAAAATTCAAAGTAAATCAAAAATTAGCTTCCTACCTTCGAAAAAATTAATCGCCGATAAAACTGCCAGCCAAGGTTATCGTGTCAGCCTTTAACCTGCTGTGAATGTAACGTTCCGGCAAGAAAATATCTTGAATGAAGCCAATTCTCGTTGCAAATTTAACAAGAGAAATTATTGTTAGTTTACACTTAGGTCCATATAGTCTGAAGCAGCTGAAACAGGTAAGTAGCCATAGAATAAATTAAAATTTGTTAGTTCATATTCAGAAGCTCGCTCTCGCAAAAAAATTAATGAGCGCTCATCCTGAGCGACCGACCGTGATGGAAGCGGAAGTGGAACTGTGGAATGACTTTAAGCTGGGGAATGACATAGAGCCAAATACGTTGATGGGATAAAGTTGCGTGTGCAGAAAAAATTGTGGATCAGAACTTGCATTACTTCATAGGTCAGACTGGAAACAAAAGTTGCAAACAACTTTTAAAGACAAAAATTGTGAAAAGGCCTGGAAAAAGAAAGTATGAAGGTGAAATGCCTTATTTCACAGTGTCAATGAGTGCTTATGTGAAAAGTGTCTGCTGCTCAGAACAAACGTATTTCACGTACCCAGGATGCGTGAACATTTTTCGTATCAGTTAGTGAAAAAGATGAGGGTGCCAGTCATCTTAGCAACCGCTGTTTTACTTGATATACAACGTGTCCCAAAACTCAACGATAAGCTTGTACCTACGAATCAACCTTGTCATGATCATTCGGGAAAAAATAAGAAAAAAATTTTTTTTATTTTATTTTAAATATTAATTGACTTTTTATTACAGGACTACTAAGCTATCCAACAAAGAAAAAAAATCCCGGAATATCTATAATTTTGTGGTCACAGTAGAATAAATAAGGTACAAGGGGGGTCAAATTTCAAAGTTTTCATAAAAAGTCAATTAATATTTAAAATAAAATAAAAAAAATTTTTTTCTTAGTTTTGAGACACGTTGTATATATAGCGGATCAAGAGTTGTATATATTGTGAGACAGAATCACATAATCCCGTTTTTGCACACAGAGCACAAGGTCCCCTTGCCTGTCTCAGTGTCTGGTGGTGCTTTACTACATAGCACTCTTCTCACCTGGCCCTACCTCTGCACATTCCAGAACGATGCTGGCCCTACCCCTCCACATTCCAGATAAACGCTGGCCCTTCTCCTATTAACTTTAATTGCATAATGTGGATTGATTTTTAATTGCCTTGGAATTTCCTTGACTTGAGTGGATCGGGCTCAGTGGTTGCGTGATCACCTCCGATGCGGGTTCGACCCTGGCCAAGGACGACGAGGATTTTTTCAGGTGAGAAATCCTGAGATCACGCACATCCTTCGGAACTGAAGTAAAGCCGTTGGTCCCGTGTAGTCGTTTGCCGCCTGCACTTTAAAGAACTCTTGCGAGGCAAAATTTGCGGTCCCTGTAATGCCTATAGAAGGAGATGAAGCCAGAAACTGTGGACATAGATTAACAAGAACAACATCTGATGTGGAATAGTGGTTTCCTGTTGCCCTGTAATGCCATCGTGAAATGACCATGGCAGTTGAAAAAGGACGTTAATAACAAAAAAACCAACCAACCATTGTGGTGAGGGTCTTTTTTGATCGGGTTTCCATTCCTGGGCGTGGTTCACTCATATGACTGATGACATCTTCTTGATTAATCACGTGATTGCGGCCATGTTCCGATGTCTGAGGCTGAAAATAATGTTGCTTTCATAATTCTAGGTTATGCCATTAGTTTCTTATTATTTTGTCTTGCCCTCATAGTCAATATCAATTTATTATCTATAAATTTTATTATTTCGTTATCTGAGATAGACAGTGACCTTCCTCATGCTTTAAAGATCAATTCTGCAAAATTTCATAGAGATCGTAATAAAACTGTAGATTTGTATATGAAACATACCCACTGACAAGCCCACAAACATTCTTCTTTATATAGAGAGAGAGACCAACAGAGGACCAGGCGTTGCCCGGGATAATTACGCCAGTAGCTAAAGAGAACAATTTCAAAAAGTTAAATTGTAAACCCAAATTGGTTAAATAATAACTCAATGAATACAACATAGAGCGAAGGAACTATACATGTAACGAAAAATCCGGAAATTTATTTAAACTCTTCTTGACTTGCCTCAAACTAGAACAATGACCATTGGGAGACATCACTTGATTTCGACCCATCTTTATTTTAAAGTTTCCCTTGCACTTGATGTACAAACTTGTCAACCCTCTTGCTCTATTCAAAACACCCGTTGTTCAGATGTCTCCCGTTTTTCTGTTTTAGCTGAAGAGTATCAATACTCGTTCTTTCTCTTCCTTTCTAGACAGATATATTTTTGCCAGTGGTCTGGACGTTTGATAGGGAGCTCAAGGGAGACATGGGTGAATCTTTTGCCTCCTCAATAGATGCTGACTTACCATATTAGCTCGATTCTAAGATGCCTTCGAATGTAAAGCGCATGCTGAATTTTGAGACCATTTTTGAAAACAAAAATTATTCCTCGAATCTTAGGTGCACCAAAATCAACTTTATAACTTTATTCAAAAATCAAAATCAACATGTTTTGTGCAATATGTACTTATATCAGCAAAAAAGTGCGCCTTAGAAGGTATTTACGTCCTGTCACTGCATCATCATTTTATGCTAGTTATTAATAATTCTTGGAAACGAACATTCAATAATCGCATCAACAGCATCTCGGTTTCCAGAATATTCACATGCACACAGAATATAGTCAAAATGTATTTTAATGAAATGTTTGATCTGCTATGCTTTGTTTTTTTTATTAAATTTTGCAATATTTTACAAATAAACACATGAAAACGCTTAAAATTAATACAGTAAAAATTCCTAATGAAAATTCGAAAAAAAAAATTTTAAATGCTTGCGGTGGATGGACCTCTCCAAATAATTTCTAGCCTAAATAATTTCTTAGTCACTTAATCTTAATTTATATATACACTTGATGTTGTTGCATTTCCCAGTCTGTTCTCGATGTCTTGAAGCAAAACTTCATCATTAATCACTTTTTGTAGTCTAGCTGTCGCGTATTCTTCTATTTACATGCTTACTTTTCAGTAAAACGCAATGTATGACTAAAGAAGAAACTATTGCTTTTCATTAAATCTCGTGGTGGATGGTAAATTAATTTTTTTATTATTCCAAATGCTATTTTTTATTGATAATTTGTATTCAGATTTAAATAATTCATTGGTGTGGCACGTGGACCATTGTTGTCATAAATATTCTTTTTTCGAACTTGCGTGATAAGAGCTCTTGTCCCGTGTGGCGATTTTTCCTCGCATCCAATTAACTCGGTCGCGTGATATTTACTGTCTAATTGTTGATAAAATTATTGCGTAATCAGTGTTCTTTTTATTGTTCTAGAACATTCTTTCTTCGTCTTCTCTCTATTGCTTCTGTCCCCTTCTCTTCTCCTGTGCAGCCACGGTGGCCACTGACTTTGCTACTATTTTTTCCTTCTTGAGATTGTACCTCCGCAAATGCAATTACGAATTTGCCGATGTGGCCCCCACGTTTCATGTATTTCAACGTTTATTTCAACACATCGATCGTTTTTCGCAGTCTCACCAAGGTTTAGGCCTGGCCACGAAGCCTATTTCGTAGGGACGATACATTCTCTGTTACTTTTTTCTCCATACCCAAATATTTCATCTGCAGAACCATGCAATCATTTATTCATTTATTTATTCATTTTTGTACTAATACTTGTGCGAGACACTATGGGTACTAAACTTCATTTTTTTTTTGATCGTGTATAATTTTCTTACTCTCCTACTATTGTTAACCATGGGACATATTTTGTGTTCTAGTTTCTTTTAACTGTCATTAATAAAAAAAATTTTATTTTTCTATACAAGTGTTTGTTGACTCATTATTAGCCATAAATCTACTTTTATCAAATCTGCCTCATCACTGGTAGCAGAGCGTGGTTTGTGGAATTGAAAATTTTTTTGTGTCCAAGTATAGCTGAGCCTTTCCTTGATGACAGTCGTTCAACCCCTAAGCCCACCAGTGCTAATTTTCACCAATAGAAGTATCCTATGTTACCGTTTCTGGAATCAAAGAGATCAGACAAATATGCACACGATAAAACTTCCCTACCCACTTTGGATCCAGAGAGATCCGCTGTTCGAGGTTGATGAGTTAGTTAACCAAACAGGAATATACTTTGTCGTTTGGTCCTAATGGTTATTCGATAATTTCCAAACAAGGCGTACTCGTGGCTGCACAGGAGAAGGTCGCAGATCTCCCATTCCTGCCAGTTTTATATCAAACTCCACCCATTTGCTAAACGGATGTCCCTGATCTGTGCGTTTCTTAATGCCTTAGGGCATCCCTCAAGTAAACAGATCGCAAAATCACTAAAACATGGCAGTATCCGTGGTCTAGTGAACTTTACAATTCCCTCTGAGATCACGCCATGTGTTCCATGTCTAGAAGCAGGGATGACTAACGCATCTCATAGAACTGTTCAACGCCAATAATCTACCCGCCCTTTGTATCTCCTCCACGTGGACATGATCGGTCCCATGCCAGTTACCTCTGCTTATGACCACAAATACCTTTTGATCGCCATGGACGTTGATACCCGTAACACATTTGTGCATTCTTTATCCACTAGAGCAGATGTTCCGCAAGCGTTGATAAATTTATTCAAATGATTACATCTATCGACAGAAACCAACTGGTCCACGTAAGATCTGACAACAGCACGGAATTCACCAACAACGTGTAGGTTGAATTTTGTGCTACAGAGTGGATAATGCAACAGTTTACCATACCTGAGAACCCCCAGTAGAATGGTGTTGCAGAAAGGGTGGTTCTACTATCTGTGACGGAATAAGAGTCCTGCATGCCTCTTCCAATGTTTCCCACTATTATTGGGATCTTGCAGCTGCAGTGGCAGTGAATAACTTGAACTCTTTACCAAGAACAGGACAAACGCTGTCACCAGAAGAATTATGGTCTAGAAAAAGACCCACCTTCAAACATCGAGCACCATTTGGGTGCCTTGTGTAATATTTTATTCCCAAATCACAATGATACAAGTTCCAAGCTTATGCTTGAGATCTTTATGAGATACGCAGCATTGTCCCCAGGGTACTTCATCTATTCACTTGAGGAATCCAAGTTGCTTCGTGATCGATCTGTGAGTTTCTTCCCTGATACATTCCCTGAGATGACTGCGTCTCACAAACCGCTGTGCACCTCAATGCCACAACTTTCTTATGATTATCCCCTGTTGGAGGTCCCCGAAACTGATGATGCAGAACTCGTTAACGGACAGTTCTCACCTATTTCCATTTCGGCACCCTAGGAGACTCTTCAACAGTCTCCTTCCCAAGTGAATGACACGTCAAATTCTATGTCTCCAGCTTCACCTGTGCCATCCTTGTAACAACCTCAACAGAGAGATCAACCATGTGGCTTACCCTCATTGGCTGTGTCTCCTCCCTCCTACTGAGTTGCGAAGATCACAAAGAATTAAAGAGAAGGCGGAAAAACCACGAGCTGTTTTGTACCCTCCTGACGTAAATCTTGCCGGGCCCGAGGACGTCTCGTTAACAACTCCTCTTTCATATGAGCTAGCAGTCTCCATCCCACAACATCATCAATGGGAAGAGGCAATGAAGAGCGAGTTACAGTCGCTTCATCTCCACCAAGTTTGGGATTTGGTTCTTAAGTCCCCAATGCTAAAATCCTAAAGACCAAATGGGTATATTGTATAAAGTGCAACACTGATGGATCCATCTTTTATTTCAAGGCAAGGTTAATCGCAATGGGCTCATCACGGGTATACGAATTGACGTTTTCAACTGTGATAAGAATGGAATCGTTATGACGACTATTCGCAGTGGCAATTAACGCAGGCATGTTTTGCATCAATATGATGTGAAATGTGCATATTTGCATGAGCCTATTGACCACACTATATACCTGATGCCACCCAAAAGGACTACCAGTCCGTGCAGATGAAGTGTGCAAACTTCGCAAGTCTCTGTATGGACTAAAGCAAAGTAACAGATGTTGGTACATGAAATTGTGTCAACTCCTCCTTCGCCCAGACTTCACGCCTTCACGAGCAGATGATAGCCTCTTCATCTACAGAGGCGGCAGATGTGCTATCCTCTTCGCCATGTATGTGGATGACATCGTCACTGTCACTTATGATGTTAAATGCCTAACTTCCCTAGTGGATATTTTTCGACGAGATATTGAGTTGGTGGATCTCGGAGATGTTTGTCACCTTTTGGGCATGCGAGTGAGCCGTGATGGTAACTCTATACAATTTTTGATCTTTGTGGCGGCATTTTTATTTGTGTTTATATCTCGGTTATCGTTCATATGCGAACCTATGTTCATATGAACTTTTTTGCTTAGAATCATCCAATACTAACTCCTCTAAAAGTTTGTGACAGGGTTTCAGATAAACCCTGTATATTGATAGACTACCAGAGGCACCCGGCGTTGCCCGGGATAATTACAGTTGTAGTTTATTTAATGTGTAAAATAAGCATTAATTTCTTCGCTGGCATTTCGATAGATATGAATCATTATTATAAATGTTTGAACGATTATCATAGAGCACAAAACTGTATGCTTGTTGATTTGAAGACTCATGTATGTTTTATTTTGCAGAAACAAACACTCCCACAAACTCACAAATCACAGACAAACACTCTTCTTTATATATATATAGACTAGCTCAGGCACCGAGCGTTGCCCGCGATAATTGCAATTGTAGGTTAAACAGAGCAACCTCAAGAAGATAAATAATAAATTAGTTTTCAGTAACTCTACAATTTTCCTCTATAGACGAAACTATTATTCAGATGTTTCCGACGCCCAGATAAGTTTTTGTCTTCTCTGCCCAATACTCATTCAACTCTTCATGGGTATTTCGAAAGATATGAATAATTATGAATGAAAATTTTTTTATTTTTGTCAAATCCTCAAAAGGGAAGAACCAGGTGAAGATTTTACACAAAAAAAGAGAAAGAAGAGAAAAGCTGTTACCCCGAGCCTAAGTGGACCCGCTGGAAAAAGAGAGCCAAAAGAAGAAAGATTACACTGGGCAACAATTTTTTATGAAAATCATGTATTTAAAACCAAAGTGAACTTTTTATACTAATTCTGTATTGTTGAAAACGAATATCATAACAAAAATTCTGAGTTGGTTACAAATATTTATCAAATGTCATACTGAAAATCACGCTTTTTGAATGTCATAGCATGCATTATACTTGCTTACAGTTGACGTCTCTTCATCTTTCTCTTGTACTGAAGGTCAGGAGCATCTCTACTGACTGCCCAGCAGTATCCGCCAATATACTTGCTGATCATTTGCCCTGATACCCCTTCTCCATGGTTGATATTGACTCGTGAAACCGTTCACCGTGCTCATCGCTGATGGCACCACAGTTTTCGGGAAAGAAGTCGAGATGAGAGCTGAGTACCACAGACATGTTGCATCCATGTTTGTGATACTGAGATAATAATTACTGATTTTTCTATATATGCATTATTTATAAAAGGTTGAATAAGTCATACCACGTAGCAGTCGTACCTCAAAAACTATAGCCAAAAAATAAATTTGGTTTTCATATTTGTGTTCAGGACAGTTTTTTAGTCCGGATTTGGCTATTTTTAATTAAAGTACATTTTCACTGTTGATCAATGTTATTGGAGAACGCTACGCGCAGAATCGGCCCTGAATCCACCAAAGAGAAATAAAAGGCGGAGTTCAAGCGACAAAAGGGGAAGAGCAATTCAGGACGACCCGATGAGCAAGGAGACCAAAGCGGATGGAGCTCAACCGAGAAAAGGAAAACTTGGACTGCGCAATGGAAATCGACAAAGCCTAGGAAATGCTATGGACAGTAAGATAGATAATATTAATGCATCCTATTCAGTCTATTCCTATCATAAGGCCTCGTGATCCGTAGCCAAGGAAGGAAACCGAGCCCGCCGACATACGAGCGTGATTCCAACAGTATGAAGTCGATACGAAGAGAGACGCCGGAGCGAAGTCGATTAAGGAGCGACGGCCACCCAGAGGAAAAATATCGGTCCCGACGAGGTGTAAGAATTTACCCGTCCAAATGTCATCATGGTCCGACCAGATTAGAAGGAGAATCTTAAAGTCACCATAAGCAATCTACGATACGAGGGTTGTACCAAAAGTAAGGTTCCCAATGAGCTACAGCCTCGAGGGAAGGTGCTAGGCTAAATCCAACAACAGTGCCGTGCGCAGTGGTTCCCGCACTCTCGAGCCCCACTCTTGAGCGATTCGCTACGGCGCTCAGCGTTCGCTTGGCAGCCGTCAGAGATGGAAGTGCTGATCGCCCCTCCCGCCAAGTGCGAGGTTCGAGCAGTAATCCGGTTTCTGCACGCAAGGAAGTTACCGCCCGTGGAGATTCATCGGCAACTGACTGAAGTTTATGGTGAAAAGTGCATGTCCGTTCAGCACGTCCGAAAATGGTGCAGGGCTTTTGCTGAGGGTCGCACAGAAGTTCACGATGAAGAACGGAGTGGAAGACTGCCGGTTTCGGATTCGATTGCCCAGAAGATCAACAGTGAGCTGCTGAAAGATCGGAGGGTCACTGTCCTTGAACTTGTTGAACGCATTCCTGAAGCTTCCCACGGCACAATTGAAAGAACTTTAACAGGGAGCAATGCACTGACTTTAACTTTAAACGTTGGGTTATCACAAGGTGTGTGCTCGCTGGGGCCCCCGGATGCTGACTGACGGACACAAGGAGCAATGCCTTGACTGTGCTCGCAAGTTTCTTCAACAATGTGAGGGGGGAGGCAACAAGGAGAAGTTGTTGGACTCTATCGTCACGGGAGATGAAACGTGGGTGTTTCATTACACCTCCGAAACAAAACAACAATCTCGTCAGTGGTGTCACTCTGGTTCACCGCCACCAAAGAAATTCAAACAAACGCAGTCGGCAGGATAGGTTATGGCAACTGTGTTTTGGGATCGGAAGGGGGTACTCCTCATCGATTTCATGCAACCTGGGACGACAATAAACTCAGACAGATATTGTGAAACATTGTCCAAACTCCGGCGAGCAATCCAGAATCGCCGGAGAGGACAACTGACAGAGGGAGTAGTGCTTCTTCACGACAACGCTCCACCCCAAATCGCTCGTCAAACACAGGAGCTTTTGAAGAAATTTGGGTAGACTGTTATTCCCCATCCCCCGTACAGCCCGGACTTAGCCCCCAGCGATTATCACTTCTTCCCCAAGCTAAAGGAACATAGGTGGCAAACGCTTCAAGAGCGACGATGAAGTCCGAGCAGAGGTCACACGCTTCCTCAACGGATTGGCGGGAGACTTCTTCGACTTAGGAATACAAAAGCTGGAGCACCGTCTTCAAAAGTGTGTCGAAAAAAATGGAGACTATGTTGAAAAATAGACAACAGTGTAAGCTTTTCAACGATGTATAAATTAATAACAATAAACAATGTTTTCTACTTGTAAAAAATATGGGAACCTTACTTTTGGTGCAACCCTCGTAGCATTAAGTAATGAAAATTTGGAACTGACATATGCTTGTGAACTTCTGCCCCATTGCTTAACGCTAGACATTTTGCAAAGTGACTCAGAGTGCTCTACACTTCAACAAGAAGGACATCGCCTAGCCTTCGATAATTCGGCACAAGAGGATACTAAGCCAAGCAGCTCGACCAGCGTTATTGACCCCGAAGGATTCGCGCATAGGACGTCTTCGGATTCCGCAGTGGAGACGACCTACATCGATTCTGCTCATGACTCCAAATCGAAATTTGATATTATTCTCCCGTGGAGGCTGGAGGCCATAGAAGTGATCGTTCCCCTCGTTGCTACATCCGTTCTTCGCGCTGGGTGCCCTGGGTGTCATTAGTATCGTGTAGAATTAAGTCCTATAGACCTCTGTTTTAGATTCATTGACTGCTTGCCTGTATGCCGTATTAATCTAAGCCCTGGATCTATTTCAAATAGCTTTCCCGCCACGGTCAACTTACCTCAAGAGGTTGCCGCCTTCCAAGTTTGCAGAGCCACACAAGTGCGCCATTCCTTCGCATGATTTAGACGACAACAATTCGACCCTTACCTTAGGACGTCTTTCGTGCCAAGCGAGTGAAGACAACTTACCTGGTCTGGGAAGTAGCATCTAAGAGAAAGCCCGAAATAAGCCCTCCAGTTGAAGACGCAGCCAATGAACTGGACTGACAATACATATATTCATTAATTTAATAAGATTCATTACTTTTTTATTCATTGGAAAATTTTCCGAATTTCATTGAATTTTGCAATAAATTATTTTTGCATTTTCACCCACCGTTTCATGCTATATGTATTAGAAAAATCCTTGACAATTTTACAAGTGTTTGTTGACTCATTACTAGCCATAAATCCACTTTTATCAAACCCGCCTCAACACTTGCCATTTGCTCAATACAGCACGAAGCTAAATGACTGCTTCCTCTGTCATCTTTCCACTCTTTCTCAATTGTCTGCTAACTCTCCATTATTTCCAGTTACTAATCATTTTAAAAGATTTTCCAGAAATTGTTAAGTATTAAGAAAAATCAATTCTAAGAAAAGCCTGAATAAGAGGAATTCTATGTATTGTTAGTAATTGAGCATTACCATGTTGCACAATTTTGCCTTGCATTGTTGGCCATGAGATCCCTGCAAAGTGTTGGTGACTTGCGTGTTGATACCATTGTTGATAACTATTGTTACACAAAATTTTCTTTGCATTGTTGGTCATCAAATATGTATTGGTGGTCCATGCCTTAACCACCGAGAAAGAAGGCCTCTGCGATGAAACGTAATACATTGTTACATTATCATAAATAAGGCATTGTTATTCGAATTTCTACCAATAATAAGCCATAAATTTGTCCTAAATATGATGTTGTAACAGTGTATTACGTTTCATCGCAGATGCCCTCTCTCTCTCGGTGGTTACGTCCGTGCATAGTGAATTGCGTGTTGATACTATTTTAGATACCTGTTGTTGCACAAAGCTTGCCTTGCATTGTTGGTCATGAGATACATCTTATTAATATGCACTGCCATGATCATGAATATCGTTTTATTATCGATAATCATTCTATTTTCGAAATCTGAGGTACACAATGACCTTCCCCATGCTTTAAAGGTCAAGTGTGTAAAATCGACCTCATGCTTTCATCAAGATCGGAATGAAACTGTTTATTTGTATAAGAAACAAACACAATCATCATACACAAAAACAGAAACCCACCCAAAACATTCTTTTTTATATACATGGTGAAGGTAATGATACACATGATAACAGATCAGGATATAATTATGCATTTTATCCCTATGAAAAAATCCACAAAGCCACCCACAAACAAACACTCTTCTTTATACAAGGACCCAAAATTATCCATCATAATTCTTTAGGAACATTGTATGGTTCAACTGGAACAAAAAAGTCCCATAAACATTACGTCTAGTTTTGATCGTGTGTGAGTTATCGGCGTTTGTCTATTTTCTTTTGGAGGACGTGCCATTGGATGTACGAAGAAACCTCTGATACTTTGGTACAGGAGTGCGAGTCTTGTTGAATGTCAAGTACCGGACAGATAGATCGGTAGAGGAGGTCCAGTGGCTTGGCCTCTTAGGTTACCGGACCTAACCCCATTAGATTTTTTTCTGTGGGGAAGACGGAAGGAGGTCTACAGCAATCCGCCCACCAACAGAGATGAGCTCATTGCATTCATTCAAGCTTGTAGTCGAGCAATTACACCAGACCAGATTGTGGCAGCTACCAGCTCAGTTGTCCGAAGATGTAACCAGTGCATTGGAGCTGGGGACAACCATTTTGAGGGGCTTCTTCGACACTGATTTGTTACTTTCTTCTTATTCTTATTCCTTGCATCATTTTAGTTTTGTATTGTAGTTCATTGTGATGTTCTGTCAGTATGCAGAATAAAAGAGATCTACACTCTCAAGTGTTTTATTTATTTGCTTTAAGAACTCTACAAGAAAATAGATAAATGTCGATATCTCACATACGATCGAAACTAGATGTAATGTTTATAAAACGTTTTTTTTTTCCATTTGAACAATACAATGTTCCTAAACAATTATGCTGGATAAGTGTGGGTCACCCTGTGTATACAGGGTGATTCTTAAAAAGTTTGTATAAATGTAAGCAATGACCAGAATGAACATTTTCTTTTAATACAATGTAGGTCCGAATTAGAACGCTAACTAAGATATGAATAGATAAAAAATGTGCCACCAAGATCAACCAGTTAATAACTCAAGCTCTGCAACGCCTAAAAAAATGAATTTTGGAGGAGTATTAGGCCACATACACCTGTGTAAACAGTTAAAATTTGATCCAACGAGTCAAAGTCGTAACAGAGCTCATTTGCGAGTACTAACAAGCACATGTTACGATATAGGATGCGTAACTCAGAAAATACTTGTTGGAATTCGATCAAATTTAAACTGTTTATAGAGATTTATGTGCACTAATATTCCTTCAAAAGTCATTATTCTAGGAGTTGTATTTCCTGAGTTTTTAATTTGTTGATCTTGGTGGCGGCATTTTTATTTCTGTTCAATATCTCAGTTAGCATTCAAATTCAGACCAACATTGTATTAAAAGAAAATGTTCATTCTGGTCACCTCTGTCATTCCTTACATTTATATACACTTTTTCAGAATCACCCTGTATAGATACTAGCAGAGGCATCCAGCATTGCCCGGGATAATTAAAGTTGTCGGTAAACAGAAAAACCGCAAGAAGTTAAATAACTCAAATTAGTATTTAGTAATTCTATAATTTCTAACAGTAGACGATGTTCCCATTGTTTAGATGTCTCTGACGCCTAGATAATTTTTTCTCTTTTCTTACCTGTACTCATTCCTTTCTGCGGTGACGTTTCAATATACAGGGTGTAACTTGAGTTCTGTTACAAACTTTGGGGAATGATAGGACCGATTATATATTCTATGAACATGGGTCTACAAATGCATCGTTTATGACTTATGGTACAAGGTGTGCACTTTTGCTGTTGGTTACAACATCTGTTTGAAATGACGTCCTCCAATGCCAATGCAGGCTTGCATTCGTCTCTGAACGTTCCAACACACACGTTGCAACATCTGCCTGGTGTCATTGTTGTTGTCTGCCGAAACAGATAATCGTACGATGAGTTCCTCTGCTGAATCAACAGGTGTTTCGTAGATCAGTGACTTCAAGTGTCCCTAGAAAAAGAAATCCAATGCTGTTAAGTCTGGTGATCGTGGTGGCCAGTTAACTGGACAACCCTGTCCAATCCAACGTTCGCCAAAAGTATCAGTGAGGGAGGCACGAACATACTGATCATAGAATTTCGTGTTGATACCATTGTTGATACCTATTGTTGCACAGACTTTGCCTTGCATTGTTGGTCATGCGATCCTCTTATTAATATGCACTGCATCATCATGAATATCGATTTATAATCGATAATTATTATTTTTCGAAATCTGAGGTAGTTAGTAACGTTCCTCACGCCTTGAAGGTCAAGTAAGCAAAATTTCATCCAGAGCGAAATAAAATTGTGGATTTGTATAAGAAACGTGCACACTCACAAACCCACAAACAGTCTTCTTTATATAAAGGTTGTTGTTAAATTTCATCACAATTTATATACCCTATTATTCTTCCAAGTTCCATCAAACTAGATGTTGTAGAAAGTGAGTTATTAACTTGTTGATGTTAGTGGCGGCACTTTTATTTCTGTTCTTATCGTTCAAACGCGGACCCATGTTCATAACAAGTTTTTTGCTTAGAATCGCATATTCCATCATCCCTATCATTTTGGTGATAAAATTTAACAACACCCTGTATATAGAAACTAGCTGGGGTTCCGGGCATTCCTCATTCTGCTAATATATCTTCCCAATTGGAATTGAGTCACCGCATTTTCATCGGCTAACCTGAAAACGGCCATGTCACTACCATTGGTGACATATTTTTCAAATGTACTTAATCTATTTCACAGAGTGACAGTACTCGACATTGAGGTCCGCCTGAAACATTTTTGTAAGGTAAAGTGAATGAGGCACGACCCAGCTGTTATCAATTTTGATGTCTCTTTTTTTGGTGTTAAATTTAACTGTAACAGTCGCTGTGAAGCCTCCAATTTCAGGTTTCCATCTTCTGTGTAATGGGTAACAATCATTGGCTGATTGGGTGTCATCAATGAACTGTCGTGGATAGTTCTTAGTACATTTGCCACTTTTTATATATGCTGCGTTCTGGTATAAAGGTCCGCAGGGCCCATGGATCATATTCTTTGTCACTACATCGAATAACAGTGGACCCTTTTGAAGATCTGGCAGCTCTGCAGAAATTATGTCGTCTATTTCAGTCGATGGAATTTTTTTTTTTAGTCCTGCCAACATGTGTACATGTGGAAGACCTCACTTTTGCCACACGACCGAATACATCCAACAGTGGGTTTCTCCAAATATGTGGCTTTTCGTAATTTTATTAGTTTTTGCTTAAACACTGTTGCTGTTAAATCGTGGGGATCAATCAGTGACTGGCCTTTAAAAAGCTCAAAGATCTCTGGCCATTTAGGATTGGACGTAAAGGTTACAAAAAGATCTGGACGGCCATGATTGCAAACATAGCGTCTTGACAATATTCGTGTATGTTCTTCGGAGTGTCAGTGAACGATAATATAACTTTCCTTCCTATATCAGCGACATTCCGGTCATTAATCACAGCGTCCCGTAGATGAGTATATTCCTCAAGGCGGAGATTTTCCGGATTTAATCTAATATAAAGAAGCCGCTCTCATTTGACTTTTGCGTACGTATCTATGATGAAACAGCTGGCGGAATCGTGAGATGTGGTTTGATGATCCCTATCTCAACATTGTGTGGTAGGCATAAAACTCCACAGTAGATACTTACTTTTGCGTCCAATTTCCTGTGAGTGGATCGGTTTGCTTTATGTTAAAGAAAACACATAATTAAAACCAAAACAAACTTGGTTGAGTCTTAAAGTACAAGCAAGTTAGAAATACTGATATTTTCGAGCATATTGTGTAAAGATTAAAGACAAACACGAAAAAATATGCTACCATACATGGTAAATCATGAATAATTAAATATGTGCGAAATTTTAATTCACTTAAAACAAACGCGTAGGAAAAGCATTAAATTGTCAATTGTAAATCTCAAATATGAGTTGAATTTTTTTAGCATTAAAAATCGTCATTGGAAAAATGACAGCCAGATATCAGCCTTTGAATTCAAAAATAAAACACCCTGTGTATTATCGGCAAAGTAAGCTGTAATTATCATGCGGAAGGGAACGGGAAACCATCGCATTATCACTCTTCCCTAGAAAACTGTGAATGGATAGCAAATGTCCACCGTCACCAGAAGTCGATTTCGACTTGATGGAACTCAACAACATGCTGTAATTATTATAATTTTTTTTAGTCATTCAATCAATAAATCAAACACAAACAAACAGTCCTCGGCACAATTTATTATTATTATTATTATTATTATTATTATTATTATTATTATTATTATTA
>JAHWFO010106624.1:422409-435790 GCA_023313115.1 Rhysida immarginata
TATTATTATTATTATTATTATTATTATTATTATTATTATTATTATTAAATATTTTATTTATTTTTTTAATTAAAACATTTATATCAAGTGTTAAAATCCTCAAATAAACATTTCATCGTTTAGGAAATTATTAAAATGAGATTGGGTAATAAACCAAAGCAGAATGGGTAATACTTTTTCCATGAATAAAAACTAAATGGGAGCGTTTGAAAGTTGCTGAATTCAGTCTCAGAACCAGGTGTATTACGAGGTAGAACAGACTGTGAGAGGACTGTACAGCTCATTGAGAGACAGCACTTCATGAATCGACGAACGCTGGAGAACGGTGAACCGAACACAGTGAACTCGTAAGTACTTACATGAAGCGACAAGTGAATTATTATTATTATGATTTGTGACTGAAACCATGAACAATCGAATTAAAAATACAAACCCAGTGACCATGCCAGCAAGCAAGGTACAAACTTTTATTTAAGACAGTGAAAAAATACTTCAGTACAATTTTAAAAAAATTAAAAGGCAATGTGAAAAATATTAGTAATAAATGTATGTATTGTAACGATTATAAGTCAAAAGAGGGAGGTGGAGAGCAAGAATGTCCCATAACTCTGACATCTTTAGGCAACGGAGGTGGTTTTCTCGGAGTGATAGTGACTATAAGTGGACACAAAAAAAAACAACGTTAATGAAAGTCAACGTAATAAAACTACACAATGATTTGTGGGCGTTAACTGATCTTTAGCTGACGAGGTACCCGATAGCTCTCTCAGTTCTCGATGTGTCTTCTCATTTGTATAATCTTTCAAGCTAACCAAAATGTATATAAAAAGGCAAACATTTGAATAAACGTCAAGCATTACTAGAGCGATTCTGACATAAAAAATAACTGTGGCTTTATTTTTTTATTTTCAATACGGGACATTTCCATAACGTAAACGCAAACGCCAAGCAATGTTCGTATCTTTGAGTCTTGCCATGTATTATTTTTTTTTCCTTTTCGCCAATGGATGTTCAGAAAAACTAAAAAAAAATTATAAAGTAATTGATTATATTCAAACAGCTACAATTATAACATATTATAAAGTATAATTCTATTCGAAATAGTTCTCATAACATTTAAGGGTTAAATCTGTAGGAAGAACATAGAAAGCAATTCCTTAGGTAAATATCGTTCAGTTCATTCTCTGGGACATATTTATACACGTCTTAGTACATAGTTTTCTTTCATATATTCTTCCCTTTGTTTCTCTCCTCAAGATCTGTCGTCAACTGAATGTAACCTTCCGAGGTTTTCACATCGTTAATCTACCACAAATTGGAAGTCAGGTAAGTCACCTTAATTTCTTCTTTTCATACACTTTTCAGCATAAACTATAAATTCAATTTCTCTGACATCTTAATAATTTTATCATATTTCATTTTTTTTATTTGTATACCGAAGTTCAATAAACGATTAGTTTTCTATTTAAAATTAATTCAATTTTACCTCATATTTCCTTTTGTATTGTTTCTCATTGATGTTATTGTTACTGTAAGCGCTATAAACAATTAGGATTATAGTTAACATCAGGGTTTCAAAACATGCTCCTGCAAGACATGTGGTACTAATAAAAAATATACTTTACTTACTTTTCAAACCTGCTTATCCATTACGGTCGTGGGGGCAGCAGGCCTATGGAGGATCTCCAGCGATCACGATCTTCTGCCATCAGGCACATGTCCTCCCTGGTAATACCCAAGCAACTCGTACCCAGATTCTCCATGTAGTGTAACCATCTGGTTCAAGGCCGACCCCTTAGTCTCTTACCCACCAGCTTGGAAAGTAACAATTGCATAGGAAGATCACTTTGTGGCATCCATATCACCTGCCCAAACCAGTGCAACTGAGATCTAGAGAAGGAGCGGCTCAACACCTCAGAATTCCTTTACTGTGCTGCTGTGCACACTATCTAGTAGGGTAACTCCTGCAACACTTCTCAGAAATCTCATTTCGGCTGCTTGTTCCCGCGATCGCACTCTTTCGGTCTTTACCCAAGGCTCATGACCATAGGTGAGAATGGGGACAAAGATAGATTTGAAGACGGAGAGCTTGGCTATGTCTCCCAGCTCGCGTTTCGTTATCACAGATCATCACAGTTCAGGTCTGACACAGCTTGCTGCACCGATCCGAGCATCCAATTCTTTTTCCTGCTGCCAATCACTCGTGAATGCAATCCTGAGAATCTGGGTACTAGTTGCTTGGGTATTACCAGGGAGGACCAATGGGGCTCTTCTCTGCAGGCTGTCTTGAAAGGACTAGAACCTCTTAGCCAAACTGATCTTCATCCCAAATTCTTAACATTTGGTTGTAAAACTGGTCTAGTGCATGCTGCAAGGTTAGTGCGAGAAGACCCAAGGAGGACAAGGTCATCAGTATGCAACATCTCCAGCAAGCAGTCGCCCATGCCAACACGCTTATCGATTCGGCTGCCCCTGTCTATCCTGTCCATAAAGATAATGAACAAGAGAGGCGACAGTACGCACCCTTGGCGGAGTCCAACATGCACGGTGAATGGGCTTGACTTAATATCATATATCCGGAGACACATCTCAGAGCTTTTGTACAGACACATGATAGCAACCAGTAATTGCCCATCCACTCCATACTTTTGCAACATTTGCCAGAGCTTCTGCTGAGGAACTCTGTCATATGGTTTTTTGGGATCCATTAACCAAGCATAGACATCTTTTGCATATTCCCAGGATTTCTCAAAGAGTTGCCTTAGAGCAGAGATGTGATCCCTTGTGCTTCGGCCAGGTCAGAAACTACACTGATTCCCTGCCAGTTTGGAGTCGACTATTTCCCAACTTCTCTTCCTCAGTCACCTAGCGTACACTTTCCCAGGAATGATCAGCAAAGAGATGCCTCTATAGTTGTTGCAATGTCTTTGATCTCCCTTTTTGAAGATAGTGATCACAATTCCTGTCTGCCATTGCTTAGGGGCCTAGCCAGATATCCAAGCAACCTGACACACACGAGTCAGCCACAGGATGACATCCTGATTTACGTCCTTTGACATCTCGGACCAGATTTCATCACCACCAACAACTTTGCCAGTCTTCAGGGACTTAATTACCCATCTGACTTCTGCTTCGGTGAAATACCAAGACGATTCTCTCCTCCAATGTGCACCTCATGTGCCTCAGCTGTTACTGTCACTGGATTAAGAAGAGATGCAGAGTATTCCTTCCACCTATGCAATACGCTCTCCTCCGTTTTCAGAAGCCTCCCATCTGAACTCTTAATAGTTTGTGAAGAAAGAGACTTCTTTCCACGGAGGCAGCACATGGTCTGCCAAAATACCTTGTTTGCCGAACCATAGTCTGCCTCCAATTTCTCCCCGAACTTCTTCCAGGCGTTGGCTTTAGCTGTTGATACTGTCTTTGCTGCTGCTTTTTGCGCCTCAATGTACTGCACTCGACTCGAAGGTGACTTATATATATATATATGGTACAGGGATGCAATGGACCAGAAGTCATGGATTGATTTTGTAATCGTATCAGCTGACTTATTCTGATCAGGGTTGGATACAGGTGTGAGGAGAGGGCCAGAACTATCAACTGATCACCACCTTGCTGTCTGCACATTGCGGTTCTCTGAATCCATGCCAACCAAGCGAAACACTAAGTCTGGACAGACTTGGTGCATCAAATGGGAGCACTGGAGGATACAGCTGTGAGGAAGACCTTTGCTGATAACATATCTTCAAATTTCAAAGAACTAACCAGTGATCGTGGTACTGTTGAAGAAGAGTGGCAGTTGTTTAAAACTGTTGTGCTTACTTCAGCTGCATTGTGCTGTGGTCGTAAGCAGCTGAGTGTGGCGCAGGGCAGTGTGAAAAGTACTGCATGGTGGAAAGGTGAAGTCCATGAAGCTGTCAAGGCAGTCATGTTAGGGTCGACACCTGAGTTGAAGATTTTCCACCCTCCTTCTAAGTCCACAGTTCCAGAACCGGGATGTTTCGTAGAGGTAATTCCTATTATATCCAGTCGATATCGTTTGGCTTCCTTCACTAACTCTAATTCCTATCCTGTCATGGAGAATAAGTTCCAAGTGCTGATTGACAGCACCCGATCCCATTGTCGCTCTCCCCGTTTCTCCTCCTGGGTAATGGCATGCGCTGCCCCCGACCGTTTCCCCAAGCGCATAGCAAGTACACTGGTGGGGATTCTTGGAGGCATTGCTGTAAAATGTAATTGTTTTAAAAATCAAGTTCTTTGTAACTCTTCTATAATCCAAACAAATGGTGTGCAAATTATTAAGAATATTTAAGATTTTTTTAATTTTTCCCTATGTTATAAAAATGTTTTAATTTCAAGTAGAACAGAATATTATTACCAAGTTAACTGATGATATTGGAAAAATAGAAAAACTTTGTAAAAGAGAGGATAATTTTATGAAATAAAAATTTCTAAATTAAAACTAATTTTTACACGAGTTATGAAATGTACACAGCTGCTTCGCCTCAATTCTGCATTATATAATACCGTAAAATCTTGAATAAAGGCCGGCCGGGTATTCAAATAAACGCCAGTCTCGATAAAAGCCGGATGGTGTTTTAAAAATAGACTAAACGCTGGCTCTGAATATTTTTTGGGTTAATGGTATAAATTCCGGCGACAATCGTATAAATTCCAGCGTTTTTTACACACTTTTATTTAACTTCACTTGTTTGTGTGTTTGTGTGAACATTTTGTAATCAATATTATGCCCACTTCCTGAATTACCTACAGCTCTGCAAATTTCTCAAACGGCATCTTCTTGATGACAATGCATGTTTCAATCGTTAGTTTCACTAATCTTTCATTTATTCCTAAATAAATTAATATTTAAGAATACAATGCAATCATGACGTAACGAATGCCTGTATTGTTGTTTATTATCATTATTAATTATTGTATGTAATTGTTGTTAATTTGATCATCAATGCTAGTAAAGATGTTGATTGTGACGTCGTTGTGGAGAGAATTGTTGATGATTAATCAGTTATAGTTATCATATGAAAGCTTATTTTTTCTAAATAAAGACTAAAAAGAAACTTTTAAAGTTTTTATTTGATATTTCTTTTGTTCCCATTTCTTGGGATAGCCCCTAACCCCGGGTCTTAAATAAATGCCGGGTCTAATTAATCGCCACGGGAGTCAGGACTATTGTGACAAATAGATGCCCGGGCCGCTATTCAAGGTTTTACGGTATTAGGATTGTAATAAAGTTTTTCAAAAATGGGGGATTGCGCCTCCATACCCCTATCTCATTAACTGATACATTCATCTTATTTTACCCTTTTCATTGACGACTTAAGCTTGCCTTTCTCATAATTGCAGATTTAATTTTCAATAATCTGAATTTTTATAGAAATATCAAATTTGAATTTAATATTTTGTAATTAATACTTTACTACACATTTTATTTGTATTATATTTGAATATTTAATTCATTCCAAATATTATTATAATTAGTATTAATAAATCATTAAAACTATATGGGTCATTCCACGTCAGGCAGAAATTTTATATTTTGGCACTGACCTCTCGGATTTTAATGAAATTTGGTATACAATTGTCCTAGGGAGTTGATAATGAATACCTAATTTTAAATGCTACGGACATTTAAAATTTTCGAAATTTGAGTGGGGGCCTTATCTATGAAGTACTGTAACTTCGGTTGTATGTTACTTAGAAAGATATGATTGGTGACACATGAAAGCTCTTTAACTGTAGATTCTATATGAAATTTTTAAAATTATATTATGCATGAGCAAATATTTGAATTTAATTAAAATATTTTATTTATGCAAATTTCTCAAAAGGTGTGTATTTTTTTTGTTAAAAAATATTATCTTACACATACATTCATAAAAACCAATACAAAAAATTTAAAACTGCGTTTTGCTCCGTTTTGAAGATATTAAATTTTAAAGCTCGAGTTCCAAGCCACAATACATCCGTTTGTATCTTACAGTTCTTCAGATGGACAAGACATCCTAAGAAATGTAAATTTTGTGCTAATTTCCAATTGTCTTAAGCATGCTACAGCTGTTTTTTATCCCTTTCTGTCAACTCATTTGCGTGAGAAAATAGAGCAATCGAATGAGGTGACAAAAGAAGAAGCAGAAAGAGAATATAAAATGAGGGAGAGAAGCGAGCAAGAGAGTGAGAAGAAAAAGAGTTCTAAGTAATGGAAGAGGTCAGAGGAACAGAAAGAGCTCGGGATTTTATTGGTGGAAAAGAGAGAAAATGAAGTGGGGAAAGAAAAGAGTGGTTTTGAGATCGAGGGGAAGGAATCGAGACTCGGGTGAATGCGGTTGGAAAGAGAGAGGGTCAGCTCGACGGACGAGGTCACCGACAAGGATGCAGGAGAAAGGAAGAGAAAAAGTGAAATGCCATGCAGTCATGATGTGTCGCGATGCCAACAGCCGGCCGCTAAGGAAAAATTCAGCGGAGTCACCGAGGACTAAGGTGCGGAGATATCGGCCATGGGAGCGAGACATAGGAACGAGTTCAGCCAACATTAAAGAGGTCAAGGAACTCGCTAGGATAGCAACGCTGAAGGCGAATGCCGAATTATCAAGTAAGAGTAGCGGTTCTCTTAATAATTCGCCCGCTCCCAGTGCTATACTACAAAAATGACTCGCTCTCACAATACGCATAAGCGTCGGTCTTTTAATATAAAGCGTAGCCGTAGTAGTCTCGTTACTAAAGGAACGGATTCGAATGCTTCTACGGAGGACATTAGACTTGTATTCAGCGGGATTACCTCGCAAAACGAATCCGAGCCTCGTATAGTTAAAAGCTTATATGTGGGGGATAACAATGTAATAGAGACCCCAGATCATATAAGTACAATTGCAACTAGTGCAAGTGAGACTGCTGAGGAACCTATAAGCGCTACCACGGTGCAGCTGAATTCGTCAAGCGACAATTTGGATTCCAGTGCCAAGAGTGCAGCCATTTCTTGCGACATAGACGGAACCCGCCAGCTCAGCCTAGCAGCGAATTTGCTAGAGATAAATTCTTCGTTCTCGTAGGAGAGAGAGGAGCCATGTCGCAATAATAGCATGCCTTTAGCATTGAGATTTGTCTAACTTTCGTGGTTTTGTGTAGTGTTTATACCTCCGGAATAATAACTGGATGTATACTAATGTGTTTCCTATTTCTTTGCTAGTTCCTACCTGCGAGAAGCTTTACCCGTCGAGGTTGCCGTATTCTGTTTCTACGGTCGCCAGTTTTAGCCATTCGACTTATTCCCTCATTAGCCAAGGTTGGTGCATTCAGCGGCAGAGGCAATCCACTTTTGCCCAGACAACAGCGCAATCAACGTGGTAGAACAAACCGATTCTTACAGCCACCTCCTCCGACGTATATTGAATTACGTAAGTTATCGATATTAACTTAATTCAAGATTAATTTTATTCTGAACTGTAATTAAGAATACAATTAATTGCAATATTGATTATATTCAAAGTTGTGAATCTATATATATAAAGAAGGATGTTTGTGTGTGGGTGGGTGAGTCTGTTTGTATGTTTTTTATACAAATCTACAGTTTTATTCTGATCTTCATGAAATTTCGCATACTTGACCTTCGAAGCATGAGGAAGGTCACTGTCTACCTCAGATTTCGGAAAAATAATAAATATCGATAAAAAATCGATATTCATGGTTATGGCAAGGCATATTAATGAGAAATATCTCATGACCAACAATGCAGAGCAAAGTTGGTACAACAATAGGTATCAACAATGGTATCAGCACGCAATTCACAAACACACTGCATGAACCAACAATATATATCACATGACCAACAATGCAAGGCAAAGTTTGTGCAACAATAGGCCCATTGTGTTCGCATCAACAATGGTATCAACGCGCAATTCACCAATAACAATGAGCACAGAATGATGAAGTAATGTTAAAGCAATCTTTCCAAGAATTATAACAATGAACATAAAATGATGATGCAATATGGATAAGTTTCAATTTGTAACAATGAATAGAATTCCTGTTATTCAGGCTTTTCTTAGAAAAGAGAGTTCTTAGTACTTAACAATTTCTTGAAAATCTTTAAAAATGATCAGTAACTGGAGATAATGGAGAGTTAGCAGACTATTGAGAAAGAGTGGAAAGACAACAGAGGAAGCACTCCTTTAGCTCCGTGATGTATTGAGCAAATAAGAAGCAAGTAAATAGAAGAATCGGTGACCAAGTGATGAATGGCCAAGTTTTGCTTCAACACATCGAGAGAAGAGTGGAAATTGCAACAACGTCAAGTGTACATCTAAGGTAAGATTACATGAGTAAGAAATTATTTAGACTAGCAGTGGCATCCTTGGAGAGGTCCAGCCATTGTGAGCCTTTAAAAAAATTTTTTTCGAATTTTCATTAAGAATTTTTACAGTATTAATTCTAAGCATTTTCATGTGTTTATTTTAAGATATTGCAAAATTTAATTTAATTTTTTGAGATTGTTCTGTTTACCTACAAGTGTAATTATCCCGGGCAACGCCGGGTACCTTTGCTAGTATTATCTAAAAGCAAAAAAGGAAACATTTAATGGATTGTATATTCGACCGGAGGTCGAACTTTGAACTTAATATCTGGAATTAAACAGATTCAAAATTAAATCTTGTCATCTTCCACCTTTTTACGCCTGTACTCTAAACATTACTCTGCTCATAAGTTTAGTTGTGACAGGAGGAGGGCGGAGCTTGTTACCAGAAAACGGTGTAGACCATAGCCTCTATGGCCCAGTTAATTAAAGTAAAAAATTCCACTGCGAAACTGTTGAATCAAATATCTTGACTTTTGACTAATACGCCATATTCATTCAATTATTTCAGTTCGCCGCTACGTTGTTGCAGCAGAATCTGAGGACGAGTGCGGAGCTATAAAGTCGAGTAAATTCAAGGAGGACCAGAGCAGTCATTGTGTAAGAAGTTCAGCGTCGGTAAGAGTAGAATTAAGAAATTAATCTTGGAGGCAAAGGAATTAGAAGAGTGGCTAAGAAGAGAGCATTACACAGAAAAAAGTATTAAGCCGATTAAGGACTATAATAGAGGTTTCCTCCAGTTAAGTTCTAGAATTAAAAAGTGGGACGAAAAGAGAAAAGTAGAAACTTATGTCAGTAGCTTTTCGAAGGGAATCCAGGCAAAGTTAAAAGTAAGTCAGTGCATGGAACTAAAAAAATTATGAAACAAACGGAAGTATTCCTTTCAAGAAAAAAATAGCGGGATGAAGAAGGGTTCAATAATAGTAGTGAAGAGGAAAACTACGATGAAAACCGAAGCAGTAGTACGAGGTCTGTTCAAAAAATACGTAGACTGTTTGAATTGCGCGGGCCCTCTTGGTCCCAATCAAAATCGCTTGGTGTCGCCATCTTCTGACAGATCCGCTGATTACAAGGCAGTTTTTTGATTGCAAATATCAGTATTGGTTGATTAGCTACGCAGTTGTTTGTGAAGTGTGTTTTTTTCGTTTGGCGGATTTTTAGAATTTGGCGGAATTTTAGAAGGCTCCACAGAGAACCAGATTTACTACATCGAAGTTCTCAAACGTCTGCGGGATGCTATCTGGCAGAAAAGGCCAGAAATGTGGACGAGTGGTGACTGGTTGTTTCATCACGACAACGCTTCAGCCCTCAGAACTCGAGAGTTTTTGGCCAAACACTCGATCACTGTTCTTCCTCACCCACCCTACTCACCTGACCTCGCTCCTTGTGACTTCTTCTTTTTTCCCAAACTCAAAAGACCTTTGAAAGGAAGGAGATTTGAGACGATTCCCGACATAAAGGCAAATGCGACGAAGGCGCTGAAGGACATCACAAAAGAAGCGTTCCAGGACTGTTTAGAAAAGTGGAAACACCGTTGGGATACGTGCGTGCGTTGGGGAGGAGAGTACTTTGAAGGGGACCCAGATGTGTAACTTCTGAATAAAGTATACGTTTGTTTTATGACGTCAGTCTACGTATTTTTTGAACAGACCTCGTATACTAGAAGTTCAACGTCAATTAGAATTAAAAGAGTAAAGTGAGCGAGTGAATACGAAAAACTGCGTAAATGATTTCAGGGAACCTAGAATGAAGTCAAGTAAAAGAGCAAGTAGAAATTCCGTAGAAGTAGAAAATAAGGATTCTATAGTAGAAGAGGAGCAAAGATGTCATAAGCTTGAAATTAAAGAGGAGCCAACGCTTAATTTTAATGAACATTGTGGAAGTGAAATTAACGTAAAAGTAGAAAACAATGATTCAGAAGTTAAGCGCGAAGTAGATGGTAAAAATAAAGGGAAAAAGCGAAATTTTGAAGAAATAAGCAAGTGGCTTAATAAAAACTAGTGAAATGGAGGAACTTAAACAATGTAAAGAAGTAGAGTGCAGACTCATTAAAGTAAATCAAACTAAGACGTTAGAAAGCGATGAAAGCGGAAAAACAGATTCAATCAAAGATATCAATTTTGTGGAGGAACAAGAAATAAGAATTACGAAAAAAATTATAAGAATATAATAAAAAGTAGCGGTTTAAGTAATGCTTATCGACAGTCAGTCGCAATGTCTGTTGCATTTGCCATGGGGATCTGGGACAAACCCACACTGCGGAGTCTACTAGCGGAGGTAGTAGAGGCAGTGCTAATACAGCAAGCAAAGAAAGGCAACTTTTCGCCGGTATTGAAGGAAATAATAAATAATTATTCAGAAGAAACTACAAAACAGCAAAAAGAATGCAGCAGCCAGGAAGAAGAATTAAAACAATAAAAATTCTCGAAACCTATAGGGGGACTGATGAAGCAAGAAATGTTGTG
Organism: Rhysida immarginata; assembly: GCA_023313115.1. Lineage (NCBI taxonomy): Eukaryota > Metazoa > Arthropoda > Chilopoda > Scolopendromorpha > Scolopendridae > Rhysida > Rhysida immarginata. Next base: position 433,243 of record JAHWFO010106624.1, read on the forward strand.
CAGGCCGCTGTCAAGAATTGAATCTGAAGTAAATTCGCTTGAAAAGAAAACGTTATTCTCAGCGATAGAAAAAAGGGTTATGGAAGTATTTAAAACGCCGTTATCAAATAAAAGAGAAATAATAAAAGAATCTTGTAAGAAAAGTCAACCATTGCTAAGAGACGAGAAAAATATAAGGGTCTTGAACATTAAGGAAATTCAGGGAAACTTTTGCAAAGAAAAGGCTTATTCGAATAAAGAGAATTATGCGGGAAAAGCAATGGTAAGAAAACTGGATAAAATTAGCCCTATGGAAAATTGGGACTTGAAGATTCATAAAAATAGTGAAGAAAGGAAGTGCTAGTGAAACGAGTAATATATACTTCATTCCACGTATGGAACAAAACGAAGGAACAGATAAGGATATTACGTTAGGAAAGGACTTTATGTTGAAAAGTAACGCGCTACTAAAATCAAAAGAAGCTGAGGGTAAACGGCAAAGTGAAGACAGAAATGAGAGCTACAATGATTTGGAAAATAAATGTATTTTGCAAATAAAGGAATTACAAACAAATCAGCAAAGGCTAAGAAGCTTGGAATACGTAGCTTATGAGCAAAGAAAACATTTAAATAAAATGTTAAGAGTAATCGAGGAGCAAAGTGAAAAAATAAATGGTCTCTTAAAAGTCATATCCCAACTACAGTTAACAATACAACAATTGGAAAAAAGACTGAAGGAAGAAATTAGTCAAAGAAGCGTCGGTAGCAGAAATGGGCCAAGTAACGATTGTAAAAATACTGAAGCAAAACAAAACCCTTATAGAATAGATGAAATTAATATTAAGAAGAATAATATTAATAGAAAACAAAGGTATAGAACGAGAATTTTTTATGCGAAGAGGTATTTAGAAGACAATCAGGACCAGAACCGAAGGCGGTATTTCGGAAGAAGACAGAGGGAAAATATCGTCAGGCCATTGCCAATAGAGAAATGCAGAAGGAAGCGGAGGAGAAACTGTATAGAAGGAGTTCTTCAAGGGGAAAAGCTTAAAAAGAGGATCAACGCCAGTATTGAAGAGGTTGCGTTGCAGGAAAGAGCCCCCAGGAAGACAGGACGAAAAGAGAGGAGGATGCAAGAGAAAGAAGATGGAATAGGAGTCTGCGATCTGCTTCAGTTAAGAACAGTCAGACAGAGAAGAAGAGAGAGGAGAGGGATGAAGAGAGAAGCAGAAGGCACAGATCAAGATAAGAAAAAGCCGCAAACGAAAAAGCGAGTTTTTCGCCACGGGTTTAGTGGCGGGAAAATGTCAACTCATTCGCGTGAGAAAATAGAGCAATCGAATGAAGTGACAAAAGAAGAAGCAGAAAGAGAAGAAGAGAGGGAGAGAAGCGAGCAAGAGAGCCAGAAGAAAAAGCCGTCCTCCATTCTAAGTAATGGAAGAGGTCAGAGGAAGAGAGAGAGCCTCGGGATTTTATTGGTGGAAAAGAGAGAAAATGAAGCGGGGGAAAAAAGAGTGGTTTTGAGATCGAGGGGTAGGAATAGAGACTCGAGCGAATGCGGTTAGAAAGAGAGAGGTTCAGCTCGACGGACGAGGTCACCGACATGGATGCAGGCGAAAGGAAGAGAAAAAGTGAAGCGCAATGCAGTCGTGACGAGTCGAGATGCCAACAGCCGGCCGCTAAGGAAAAATTCAGCGGAGTCACCGAGGACTAAGGTGCGGAGATATCGGCCATGGGAGCGAGACGTAGGAACGAGTTCAGCCGACATTAAAGAGGTCAAGGAACTCAACAGGATAGCCATGCCGAATTATCAAGTAAGACTAACGGTTCTCTTAATAATTTGCCTGCTCGCAGTGCTATTTATACTACGAAAAGGACTCGCTATCACAATATGTATAAGTGTCGATCTTTTAATATAAAGCGTAGCCGTAGTAGTCTCGTTACTAAAGGAACGGATTCAAATGCTTCTACGGAGGACTTTGGACTTGTATTCAGCGGGATTACCTCGCAAAACGAATCCTACCCTCGTATAGTTAAAAGCTTATATGTGGGGGATAACAATGTAATTGAGACCCCAGATGATATAAGTACAATTGGAACTAGTGCAATTAAGATTGCTGAGGAACCTATAAGCGCTACCACGGTGCAGCTGGATTCGCCAAGCGACAATTTGGATTCCAGTGCTAAGAGTGCAGCCATTTCTTGCGACATAGACGGAACCCGCCAGCTGAGCCTAGCAGCGAATTTGCCAGAGATAAATTCTTCGCTCTGGTGGAAGAGAGGATTTATTTTCTGGTGGATTTGTGCTCCCGGTGTCGGGAGTTAGCTTCCGACCAGCGAAAGCTGTGGGCCAAGCTCATGTTGCCTTGTTAGAGGTGTTTAAGTTTTTTACGTTGGGTGTAGCGTAATGTCTCCTGTAAGATCTTTTTAAATCTTAATTCCGTGGAAGCAATACCATCTGCCTCTCCACTTTAAAAGTGGGAGAGAGAGGATTTTTTTCTGGTGGATTTGTGCTACCCGGTTGGCCAAAGCGGGTAGGTGTCGGGAGTTAGCTTCCGACCAGCGAAAG
>JAHWFO010106624.1:435800-465192 GCA_023313115.1 Rhysida immarginata
TGGCCAAAGCGGGTAGGTGTCGGGAGTTAGCTTCCGACCAGCGAAAGCTGTGGGCCAAGTTCATGTTGCCTCGTTAGAGGTGTTTAAGTTTTTTTACGTTGGGTGTAGCATAATGCCACCTGTAAAATCTTTTTAGATCTTAACTCCGTGGAGGCAATACCATCTGCCTCTCCACTTCAAAAGTGGGAGAGAGAGGACCGGAGTTTCTTTTGGATTTGTGCGTTTCTCAACTGTGGACGATTAACTGGATTGGACTTTTCACTGGAATGGAGATTTATTGAGTGAGTGAAATTTTTGTGTTTTTTCCTGATTTGACTTTTTTCGGTGTGCGTATCCCCAGGCGTGCCTTGGGTGGTCACGCCCCGATCACCCACTACCATCGACTAGAGCCTGTAGAAGAACGACGACCATGGAGCGGATGGTTCTTCTGACATTTAATGGCCGCTGCGCAGTCAGCGAAGTTATGAAAGCGATCTACGCCAAGACGGGCATTGCTCCAAGGTTGCCTTCGGAGAATCATTCGTTCATCTGCTTATAGAAGTTGTCATCGATGGAGGCCGGGATGCTGTGCCATTCCAGGGGCAGAGCAGAACGCCTGATTGGTGCTGAGTATGTCAAAGTGGGTGATACCACAGTTAGATTTTTTGCTGCTGATCCGACCCATTTAGTAGTTACAGCTAGAGGGATATCCCCTCTGTTATCGTAAAGATATGTTCGAAGCTTCTTCAGAGATTACGGGGAAGTGTTAAAGTTCCATCGTCCTGACCATTCAGATACGCCCGGTTTGCAGAGTGGAGATGTGTTCCTCGACATGAAACTGGAAAGGGACATTCCCGACTCCATGATTATGCATGGGGAACTATTTTTGTTGCATATAAAGGAATGAGAAGGTGCTGCTGGAATTGTCGCAGGAGCACTCATGTTAAGAGGGATTGCCCTCTGTTACAGAAATGTGACACTTGTAATCGTCTAGTGGCAAAAACCACCAATGTCCTCTTAGTGCTCCTGCGGATGTATCAGATTCTCCAGTTTTGTCATCGACATCGAAGACCAAAGAAACTCAAGGTGACTCCGAACAGCGTGTTTCTCCTCTTGCACATGGTGATGATAATTTGGCTCCTCCTTCATCTGCAGATGTTCGGATAGCACAGCTCAGTGGTTCTGATGAGGAAGCAGATTTGTACATCGTTCCTCAGTTGACTATTGAAGAGGAGTTTCCATCTCTACCTCCACCACAACGCTCGACCCAACCTCCGAATTCTTCTTCTCTGCCATCAGCGCTGTCGTTAAGAGCCTCTACATCCCCGCCATCGGCACCAACTGGATCTCCTAAAACTGCGGAACAGAGGGACAGTCGTTCCAGGAAAAAACGTCATTCTAAAGCTTCCCGGAATGCCCGTAAAAAATCAAATTCTGAAGCTCTCAGGGATGAGAGTGGTGAATCCAGTAACCCGCTGAGAGACCATATCGCCTAATGTTCGTTCGACATCGCCGAGTGGTCATCAGTCTTCATCGGGACGGAGTCCTTCTATTTAACCGTCAGAATGAAGATTATTTCCTTGAACGTAAGATCCCTGGGCTTACGTTTTAAGCAGGCGGTTTTGTGTACTTTTATTGCTCTCGATAGGCCAGACATCTTGCTCCTACAGGAGGTGAAGTTAATATCATCACAGTCACTGTACAAGTTAGACATGCTGCGTCACCGCTGGTCTAACAGCCAATGGTTTGTAAATTCCAACTCTCCGCATGGACAAGGAGTCGCTATTGCAATCTTTGACCCCAATGGTCAAGTGACGCATCAGTCGCAGGACCATGAATGTAGAGTGATTGCTTTGGATATAACAGCATCCAGTTTTCATTTCCGTCTGCTTAATGTATACGCTCCTTGTTGTTCGTCAGAGAAGCAAATATTTTTCCAAGATCTAGACGAGTTCACGTTAACTTTTCTTCCATTAGTGGTTGCAGGAGATTTTAATTGTCACCCGCTTGAAGAAAACACCTTTTCGTCGGGGCCAATATTTCACCTATGTCAGCAAAGTGCGTGGTTGGACTCATGGCGATCTGTATCACAAAGGAGTCACTTAGGACATACATTTCATCAAGGCGTTACCATCTCGTCCCGTCTAGATTTGTTTTTAGTCAACAACACCTTTGCGAATTCGCTTGGATCTATGGACATTATTCCCTGCAGTTTCTCCGATCACAGTGCCATCATGTGATCCTGGCAACTTCCATCACCACCGGGAACCTCTGCGTCCTCGTCTCGAGCTTGGTTTTTGAACGCTTCTCTTTTGGACAGTGAAGAGCACATTGGATATTTTGTTCATTTTATGGAAAAACAGCTTGTCAATCTGCCTCCGACCTTGAACTCGTGGCTTTCGTTGAAATCCAAAATTCGTCGATTTTTCAGGAGAATTGGAATGAATGAAGCAAGAGCACGACCGCGTCAACTTCTTATGTTAGAAGAAATTCTGAGATTCCTCCGTAATTCCACGCCAAAGGAGGAATTCGCCACTGATATTCGTAGAGTGAAAAGTGAGATCAATGCTCTGCTTCTACGCAAAGCTGCAGGTGCAGCTCTTCGGGTTAAACTCGATTGAGTCTTCAGTGTGCGGCATTTGTCTTCAGCTGCTTTTGGGGAGGAGCGTCGTCGTGCGTCAGCTAAGTCTTGTCGTCGTTTAATTGTTGACAATCAAACTGTGGATTCTGACCAAGGAATTCTGGCAGCCTTTCACGCCCATTTCTCCACATTTTTCGATGAGCCAGTGCATCCCTCAGAGGCCACGAAGCCTTGGGTCGAGGCACTACCTCGTTTTTCTGAAGATGATGATGCTTTTATGGTGCGCCATTTTACACCAGATGAAGTCAAAACATTCTTGTCTGCGGGAGGTCGTCTGCAGTCCAGTCCGGCTGTAGACGGACTCCCGTATGTCTTTTATATCAAAACCTGGCACATATTGGGTCCTTTCCTTCTCAAGGTTTTTGATTCTCTCCTTACCGACCCTTCCTTTATCACACCCGATTTTACTGTGGGTAAGATTATATTGTTACCCAAATGTCCATCCCCTGAACAGATTTCCCACTGGAGACCTATTACTCTGCTTAATACAGACTATAAGATCTTCACTGGTGTTTTGCAGAATAGGTTGAGGCTGTATGCCTCTGATTTCTTTGGTCTTGGACAGTCGTGTTCCATACCCACCCGCAGGATGTCTGACAACATCATGACCATACGTTGCGTTATGGAGGAGGGTCGTCTGCGTCGCCAAATGTTAGCAGTCCTTAGCTTTGATCAGGAAAAGGCCTATGATAAAGTCAATCATGTACGAAATCTTCCATCACTTGCGCCTTTTCAAATTCATTTTGGTTATATCTTCGTTATATGCAAGTGCGATGTCATTTGTTTACATTAATGGGTTGTCATCACCTGTATTCAAACTTTTAAAAGGTGTCAGGCAGGGGTGCCTTTTGTCACCCCTTCTGTATATATTTTATCTAGAGCAGTTGTTGCGTTAACTGAATTGCCATCCGCAGGTGCGAGGATATTCGTTGCCAGCTGCATCTATCAACATTATTACACTCGCTTACGCTGATGACGTGGTTCTTTTTGCATCGGACCCTAATACCTTAGATATACCATTCGATATATCGGAGCCTAATACCTTAGATATACCTTCGATCTCTTCTCAGCCTCCACGGGAAGTTCCATCAATCTTCTGAAATCTAAGGGCATTACTTTAGGGCGGTGGATGAAATTGTTGTGTTGGGTTACACTTTTTCCTTTTCTTCGTCTGTGGATTCCGTTCACTGGAAAGGAGTGATTACCAAATGCCTCCTACGTCCAGATAAGTTTTTTCGGTTTAAAACTTCTATGTTAGTAAGGGTACGCTATGTACAAACCCATATCATTCCTTTGTTGACAGCAAAATGTCTCTTATCATGGCCTTCTCGCAGGGAGTAGCGAAACATACGTCGCAGACTAATTGATCTGATCTGGGGCCCGCAAATAAAGACCCGTCCGCTGCGGGCTGACTTTTTGTTTATCCCATTCGAAAGGGGAGGTTTAGGTCTCCCTGAGGTCCATCAGCGTTTGGTTGCTGCGCGTATGGCGGCGTTGGTCCGAGTTTTCTTGATTCCTCCTCCGATTTGGGCGAAATTTCTTTTTATGCATCTGCGCTTGTTTCTCAAAACTTCCAGCTTGCCAGTGCCTTCACATCTTCCTATTATCATTTCTAGCTCTTTATCAAAGTTTTATAGGGAATATGAACTGGATATGAAGCCCTTTATACAGGCGTTGCGCAACACATATTGGTAATCTCGGCTCTTTGAATGAGTCATGGTTTATGGAGAAAATGGATTTGGGTATGACCTCCGAGGTAGTCCAGCTTCACCCTGATTACACCTGGTCAGCAATATTAAGGCTTTGAAAAATTTAGTGTTTGAGGGGACAACTTTCAATTACCAGTAGAGGCTGTTACACAAGGGGTTTCTTTCGCTTAAAAAGCTACATATGTGGGGAGTGGTCGCTTCGGCTGTTTGTAAAGTTTGTGGTATGGTAGAAACAGTACCACATTTATTTTTTGAGTGTCCGCACGCACAGTCGATTTGGGATCGGATTAGCCAGCAATTTGGCTTGAGGCGTCTCACATATCAATCAGTGCGCTGTCTGTTCGACGAGTCTTCTGGTAAACCATATAATTTGGACCTAGTTGATTCAATTGCTTTCACCATCAGACAATTGTGGGTATCGCGCGTGGCCAGGTCAATGAAGAACGATGTTCCGGTATCAGTTGTTTGGGAGAGTATTGCCCATCGTTTAAATTCATTTCTTTTGCCAGAATGAAATAGACTAAGTCCGCACGCATTTCGACGCCGTTTTGCATCTTCAGGCTGTCTTTGTGTGGTCGATAAGAATAATAGAAATTATGTTTTTAATTTTCCAATGTTGATGTGATGGTCTTGCCAGAGAGCGAGCGAGCACTACTGGACGTTTAAACAGCTTGAGTAGCCCATGAGGGCTACCTGTTCACTTTGCTGTAGCATGTGCGCCGACCGCCGGTAATTAAGACCTTTTGAGGCGTTCGCTGAGGCCGCGCCATCTGCCTCAGCTACAACACCGTGGGAGAGAGAGGAGCCAAGTCGCAATAATAGCGTGCCTTTAGCGTTGAGATTTGTTTAACTTTCGTTGTCTTGTGTAGTGTTTACACGTCCGGCATAATAATTGGATGTATACTAATGTGTTTCCTATTTCTTTGCTAGTTCCTACCTGCGAGAAGCTTTACCCGTCGAGGTTGCCATATTCTGTTTCTATGGTCACCAGTTTTAGCCATTCGACTTATTCCCTCATTAGCCAAGGTTGGTGCATTCAGCAGCAGAAGCAATCCACTTCTGCGCAGACGACAGCGCAATCAACGTGGAGGACCAAATCGATTCTTACAGCCACCTCCGCCGACGTATATTGAATTACGTAAATTATCGATATTAACTTAATTCAAGATTAATTTTATTCCGAACTGTAATTAAGAATACAATTAATTGCAATATTGATTATATTCAAAGTTGTGAATATTATCTAATTGAAAAAAAAGGAAAGATTTAATGGAATGTATATTCGACCGGAGGTCGAACTTTGAATTTGATATCTGGAATTAAACAGATTCAAAATTAAATCTTATCGTCTCCCGCCTTTTTCTTCCTGTACTCTAAACATTACTCTGCTCACAGATTTAGTTGTGACACTTTCAATGTGAAAATTTTTAAAAGAAAATTCAATAAATGTAGAAAAGATACGAGGGTTGATCGAAAAGTAATGCCTCCATGGCTGTAACTTTTATATTTGTTAACCGATTTTCAAAATTCTTTTATATCTCATACTTACATTTGTCCTCTATGTAATGCACTATTCACTTTTCAACATTATCCCCATCCCTTTCCACGCATTGCGCCAGCGTGTGACCTCACAGGTGAATCCGTCGGAGAGGAAGTCCGTGGTTGTTGTCGACACCAGGGTTGAATGGCAGCTTTGGACCATTTTCTGCAGCACGATAACGCTGGCCCGCAAATAGTCGCCACACTCTGGAGGTGTTACAGCGCCTAAAGTTCAAAGATGAAAAACTGCAGTTCAAAGATGAAAGATCTTGCACCTTGCGACTTTCACCACTTCCTAAAGAAGAAAAAGCACCTTAAGAGACATTCAATCCCTGATGACCAGATAAAAGTGCAGTTCCACGTTGTGAAACACTCTGCTCAATATGGCTGGAGACTTTGCTGAACTTCATTTGTGATTTCCTCTTTCATCTCAGGCAAAATGTGCAGATTGCTTGCATACACTTTACCTTTCAAGGCATCCCAAAGAAAGAAATCGAGAGGTGTGTGGTCTGCCGAGCGTGCAGGCCAGATGCCACGCAAGAAGAATCGATCAGCAAAGACGTCCTAAAGAAAGTGCATTGATGTGTGTGCTGTACACGTTTCCATGCACTTGTCACGACCATGAAGTTTATGGTCGGTGAACTAATTGTGAAGATGTAAATCAATACTTACATTTCAAGAACATTATCAAAATGTTCAAGCACCCAATGTTATATTTAAAAGGAAGTTATTAAGTCAAGCAAACAGAACTAGCACCACTTATAACGTTGAAGAACGTTAAAGTTATGATATTAAATAAAAAAAAAGGTTAAAGTTTGCTTTTTATTAAAAAATTAGAAAATTCATATTAAAGAAAAGATATGTTTATAAAAACATTTTGTTAAGAGAAATTACTTAAGATGCTCCGCTAGCACCAAGAAAATTAAATTACTAAAGTGCCATATAGTGGATTTATGATTCAAACATCATTTGAATCAGACATTGCGTTGTGTTTATTTTTTTTTATTTACCAGAATCTTAAGTTATTTAGAAATTGGCTGAGTAAAGTTTAATGGGTGTGTATACAACTCAATTAGAAGCAGACACAAAAAGGTAGAAAATATTTGAATTTTAATAAACATGAAAGTTTATATATTTATCCCATATATCTTTTTCCTTTGAGGAAGTAAATAAATTGAATTTCCCAAGAAATATAGTGACCATTACACTAGTATTGCAGGTAAGATACAAACAAGAAATAATATTATCCCCATGCTTGAATCAAGCCAAGTTATTACAATGTTTTAAGAGAAGAAACTATAGAATACACAAATATGTGCATAGGAAAAAATAGTTATAAAACCGGATGTGTGGCCAACACAAAATCGGACATTGAAAGTTTTAATGTAAAAATAGGCAGTGTGGAATAACACAAGGTTATTTAGAAATTGTTACAATGGGTAACCAATGAGATTAAAATAACTCATGGATTGATTCAACCACTTACAAAAATTAAGAGAAGCAACATTCTCTTAAAAAAATTGAAGATTTCATATCACATAGACATGAAAAAGAAATTAAAATAGCATTTTTAGCTAAAAAAAAAAACAAACTATTAAATAGGACTACTCAGCAATCAACCACATACAGGATGTAGATAAAATTAATGGGACACAAGTTACTAAATTAAGCCCCCCAAAAAAATTGATAAAAGAATAATTTCAAATTACATATTGGCCTAGACTGATTATAGAAGAGAATAAAAAAAATAAAAAAAAAATTTAATGAATTTAGAAAGGTTAAATTGTCCTAATAGAAAATTAACTAAGTCCCAATCAGCATGACGCACTACAACAGTGTGAAGGCTACATGTTTAGAACTGGATGTAAATGATATCCGGAGAAGAGGTTGTCTGGAAAACCAGAACAATCTGTATCACAGTTTATGAAGAAGAATGTCCATCTCAACAGACTTAACACGTGAGAGTGAAAATTGAAAAGTTGCTTACATGTCCTGTTATTGATGAAGGAAGAAAAAGAATATATAAGCTATTACATTTTGAAGATAGAACTATGGAAGACACACTGAAGAGGCGGTAAACACAAGGTGGAACTTCGCTGTTGGAACTGGAGCCGGTGGTATGGCTCCAGAGGGGCACCCTTAGATCGTAAAACAGGCAGGGTGCCCAGGTGCACATGCGATAGGAGTACGGGCAGCCTTCAAGGGCTGCTCCTATGTAAACGCCTCAAGAGGAGGCCCGTGCGCTCACTGGTGGGTCATCGATGTTGAGGGGAAAGATGAAGAGATACGAGATGTTGTTCGTATCCCCTCCAATGACCTTACAGAGATGCTGAGGCGACGAATAGCGTCTCCGAAACGTAGCTGGGCCAAGCCGTGGCCACTCGAGCTGGACGAAAGACCTAAGATGGGAGGCACCTCTCCTCCAGATGGCTGAGGCTGGCGAAGGCACACCAGCAAATCGTTGCTGACGAGCCAGCCAAAGCTCCCTGTTCATGAAGGCGATGGAAGTGGCCAGCTCCAGCTTATAAGCAACACCGGTGGAGTAGTCCATCAGAAATCGCACTGACTGGATGGAGAAGGCAGTCAGACCAAAATGTGATGAAAGGCGATCTCAGATGGACTGTGCAAACGGGCACTCGAAAAACACATGGTCGATGGATTCAGGAGACCCACAAAACAGGCAACCAGCAGAACCGACTACTCCCCACTGATGTAGACGTTGGAGAGTAAAGAATCCATGGTGCAGCAGACGCCATTGAAAGTTAAACACAGTCCTCTCGAAGGCGAAGGACTTGATGGCCTTCAAGATGGCTGACCATGGATATTCGGGGTGCCAGCGCACAATGTCAGAAGACGCACCCCGGTCGGCCTGCTGGAAGAACCAAGATAGACGTAGGCTTCCCCAGTCTTGTGGGTCTACCTGACGCAGATCTTGAATAAAGGTCGCTAAGTCTCCCTGGATTCGGTTGTAGAACCCAGGAGATCGTAGGTTGATAGTCACTGGCAGCAAAGTGGGAACTGGTAGCCCATTCACCTTGAAAAAGAAACGCAGGTGCAGGAACAGAAAATTGGCCCAGATGGGAGGGGGAAGAAGGAAGACCCGGATCAAGGCAGCCATTCTGGCCGCAATGAGGTAGTGCCGGATGTTATGCAGGCCCAGGAGTCTTCCATCGAAGGGGATATACAGCAGTCCCCGGCGAAGGGGATGACGGGCTGCTGCATACCCCCAAATACAGTCTGCAATCGCACCATGCACTTTCTTCAAAAGTTGAGGAGATGGCAAGGCGAATAGGCATTTCGATGTCAATAGGGACAAGATGTCTCTCTTGATGAACCTCGCCTTGACAAACATTGAGGTGGAATAACGAAAGTTCTTGCCAAGGCGAAACAAACACTTGTCGATAACTTGCTGCCAGTGACGAGAATCCATGTCGGGTAGAAAGGAGAAGACGTATCCCAGCACTCACACCAAGTTATTGGGAAGGTTTGAAGATAGTCCACTGTCCACTTCCCAATAGCGATGCCTTTAGACTTGAGGAGATTGATGGAACTTCCCTTCGAAGTTCTAAAGTGATCGAAAGATTCTTTATAGATGCCCAGGGAATACGCATCAGATGCAAATAATACTACATCATCAGCGTATGCCAGCGTACGGATGTTGATGGAAGCAGCTGGCAAATCGTACCCCCGGACATCTGGGTGGCGATTAAGAAATTGTAATAATGGCTCCAAATAGAAAATGTATAAGAGGGGAGAGATGGGACACCCCTGCCTAATGCCTTTGGATAGTTCGAAGAAAGGCGAATTGGAGCCATTAATCGCCACGCATGACGTGGCAGAATCATACAGTGCTGAGATAATCGTAGCAAATTTCCGAAGATGAAGATGGTGAAACACTCGGAAAAGAAACACGTGATTCACCTTGTCAAAGGCCTTTTCCTGGTCAAGACTTAGGACGGCAAGAGTCTGACAACGCACACACGCTTCTTCCATAACACATTTGATGGTGATGATGTTGTCGGACATCCTGCGAGATGGAATGGAGCAGAATTGTCCCGGATCGAAGAACTCGTCGGCGAAGCATTTTAGCCATTGCTGGAGCACGCCAGTGAAGACCTTATAATCTGTGTTGAGTAGAGTAATAGGCCTCCACTGCTTGACGAGTTCAGGATTCAGTACCTTAGGGAGTAAGATGATTCTCCCTGCGGTAAAGTCCGACGTGATGGAGGAAGGGTCCTTAATAATGGAGTTGAAAACTTGCACAAGGAAAGGCCCAAGAAGTTTCCAAGTCGCATTGTAGAACGAATACGGGATGCCGTTTAATCCAGGGCTGGACTGATGACGGCCATCCATCGACAGAAACTTCTTCACTTCATCTTCGGAAAAGGGACGGGTAATTGACAGGTCAGCATCCGCAGTGAAAGGTCTAAGTGCCTCGATCCAATTCGTCGTGGCGTCGGATGGAAAGACTGGGTGGCCAAAAAATGATGAAAAATGGGAGTGAAAAGCCGACAAGATGTCAGCGTCGGTTTCCACTGTCCTATTCTCCACCACCAAACGATGGCACCTCTTCTTGTTGGCGCGACGCCTCTCCTCAGCGAACGCAGCTGACGACATATTCCGGACGTCAGACGCCCAGGACAGTTTGGCCCTGAGAGCTGCGCCGGCGGCCTTGCGGATCATTAGAGCATTGATCTCGCTCTTCACCTGGCGGATGTCATCAGCAGAAGCCCCCTTCGGGATGGAACAGCGGAGGAGGCGCAGGATTTCTTGGAGCATGAGGAGATGGCGCCGATTGCGTCCAGCAGCATCACCCCCAATCTTTCTAAAGAAGCGACGGATCTTTAATTTTAATGAAAGCCACGAAGCTAACGACGGAGGCAGATTGTGAAGGTGTCTTTCCACAAACCGAACGTACATTCCCTTGTATTTATCGATGTCAAGCAGAGAAACGTTCAGGAACCAATTGTCCGAAGTAGTACCTGCAGAGTAGGCAGGGAATGGAGGGTTCCAGGACCACTTGATGGCACTGTGGTCTGAAAAAGAGCAAGGAATGACCTCCATGGAACCAGGGGCACCAGCGAAAGTGGCGTCTACTAGAAAAAGGTCCAACCTTGAGGATACAGAGGGCCCTTTATGAAATGTGGAACCCCATTGGTTGGAATGGGAAGAAGACGCCCACAGATCGAAGAGTGCATTCCGCTGGCACAACTGGTAGACATACCCAGATGAAAAGATGTTGTTCTCATCCGGATGGCAATTGAAGTCCCCAGCAACCACTGCAGGCAAGGACGATCATAGGTAAAAGTCTAGGTCTTCAAAGAATGTCCGTTTCTCTGCTGATAAACACGGGGCGTACACATTAAGCAATCGGAATTTGAGATTAGATAGCAGGAGGTCCAAAGAAAATACCCTGCACTCACAGTCAAAGACGCAGTTCGACACCACAATGGAGGGGTTGAAGATGATGGTAGCAACCCCCTGTCCATGTGGCGATGATGAGTTGATGAAGAACTGCGCAGATGGATATTGACTGCGAAGGCCAGGTAGGTTAGCAAGCTGTGGTGAAGCAGCAAGCTTAACCTCTTGAAAGAGTAGGATATCTGGCCTGTACAGGGCAACGAATGATGACAAAACCGATTGCTTGAAAGACGAACCAAGGGAACAAACGTTTAGGGAAAAGACCTTCACTGCGAATTTAGGCTGACGGGGGCTGACCTCTATCTGAAGGAGTCTTGAGCCTCACAGATGACGGAGGAGGCTCAGATGTCTTCCGTCTAGGGAAGCGAGCACGTCCCGAAGAGGAAGAGGGGCTGCGATGATGACGGTCTACGCAGCTATCTCGTTCAGATGAAGAGGACACAGGAATCCCGTCCCTCTTGCTACGATGTCGTCGGGCCTTTTTCTTGCAAGGGCTCTTAGGCGTCGCAAGAAGATCCCGCTGAGCAGACGCTGATGGCTTGGAAGTCCCAGCAGAGGAAGAAATTTTACCAGGCGTAGCCGCACAGTCGATTCGAAGAGGCTGCGATGCCGATGAAGGAGCAGGTGGAGGAAGAGCAGGAAACTCCTCCACATCAAGCACCGACACGGAGCACAACGAATCGTCCAAGTTGACTTCTTCAGAGTGGCAGTCCTCCACCATCGGGGAAACATCAGGCGAAGGTGGACGTGATGGAACAGTCTCTTTAACCACACGAGGCCGAGGAGGCATCTCCTTCCCAGGAGTCGTAGGAAGAGGCGACGATGGTGGGGCCATCTTCGAATTCCTTGGTGAAGGAGGAGGCGACGATGGTGGGGTCGCTTTCGACTTCCTCGGTGGAGGACGAGGCGACGATGGTGGGGTCGCCTTCGACTTCCTCGGTGGAGGACGAGGCGCTGTTGCTCTGCTCGGCTCAGGTGACTTGGCCGGTGAAGTCATCTTTGCTGGTTGCTGGGACGACATTCCTCGAGGCGATGGCGTTGGGGCTGCTGATAAAGCGTCTGACCTCTCCTGGCACTGGTGGAATTTGTGCACGGTCTTGTGGCAGGAATCACATTTCCGAAGGAGAGGACAGTCTTTCCGAACGTGGGAAGTCTTTTTGCAGTACCAGCAGCACTGCCTCTGTCCCTTGTAAGACACGGAGACTTTAACTGCGCGCATTACAACAAACTCTGGAATGTCTTTATGAAGTTCCATGTACACTACGATGTCGCCCGTCATCTGAAGAGGAGAATCCGGGTGCACGAGGTACGAGATTCTTCGCACCACCCCATAGTCCGACATGTAGTCACGTAGATACTTCTCAGCCATCAGTGGCGATGCGCCCCGGATAAGAACTGGAACATATCCGGGTTCGGCGTAACTCAGGTGGACGGTGGTTTGCCCAACCTTGACGAAGTCCGCAGCCACAATTCGGTCTGCAACATTCTGTTGCCTGCAGAGCATCTTCGACTCTGTCGGAGAAAGCCTCTGAAGGACAGAAACAGCGTAAAAACCCGACGGAAGGACAGGAGGTATACTCGTTTTGGAGTATAACTCCTTCATGAACATGCCGACGACGAAGGGCCCATCGGCAATCATATCAACCATGCGTTCCATGGTTGATATTGAAAAAGTTTTTGTTTTGGAGGGAGAAAGAAGACCTCCCCCAGGAAACACCAGGGGGAGGCAAACACACTGCACAAACTTTTAGGCCAGGAGCAGAATCGCTGTTGGAACTGGAGCCGGTGGTATGGCTCTAGAGGGGCACCCTTAGATCGTAAAACAGGCAGGGTGCCCAGGCGCACATGCGATAGGAGTACGGGCAGCCTTCAAGGGCTGCTCCTATGTAAACGTCTCAAGAGGAGGCCCGTCCGCTCACCGGTGGGTCATCGATGTTGAGGGGAAAGGTGAAGAGATACGAGATGTTGTTCGTATCCCCTCCAATGACCTTACAGAGACGCTAAGATGACGAATAGCGTCTCCGAAACGTAGCTGGGCCAAGCCGTGGCCACTCGAGCTGGAGGAAAGACCTAAGATGGGAGGCACCTCTCCTCCAGATGGCTGAGGCTGGCGAAGGCACACCAGCAAATCGTTGTTGACGAGCCAGCCAAAGCTCCCTGTTCATGAAGGCGATGGAAGTGGCCAGATCCAGCTTATAAGCAACACCAGTCAGATCAAAATGTCTTGAAAGGCGATCCCAGATGGACTCTGCGAATGGGCACTCAAAGAACACATGGTCGATGGATTCAGGAGACCCACAAACCAAACAACCAGCAGGGCCGACTACTCCCCACTGATGTAGACATTGGAGAGTAAAGAATCCATGGTGCAGCAGACGCCATTGAAAATTGAACACAGTCCTCTCGAAGGCGAAGGACTTGATGGCCTTCAAGATGGCTGACCATGGATATTCGGGGTGCCAGCGCATGATGTCAGAAGACGCACCCCGGTCGGCCTGCTGGAAGAACCAAGATAGACGTAGGCTCCCCCAGTCTTGTGGGTCTACCTGACGCAGATCTTGAATAAAGGTCGCTAAGTCTCCCTGGATTCGGTTGTAGAACCCAGGAGATCGTAGGTTGATTGTCACTGGCAGCGAAGTGGGAACTGGTAGCCCATTCACCTTGAAAAAGAAACGCAGGTGCAGGAAGAGAAAATTGGCCCAGATGGGAGGGGGAAGAAGGAAGACCCGGATCAAGGCAGCCATTCTGGCCACAATAAGGTAGTGCCGGATGTTAGGCAGGCCCAGGCCTCCTCCCTCGAAGGGGATATACAGCAGTTCCCGGCGAAGGGGATGATGGGCTGCTGCTTACCCCCAAATACAGTCTGCAATGGCATCGTGCACCTTCTTCAAAGTTGAGGAGATGGCAAGGCGAATAGGCATTTCGATGTCAATAGGGACAAGATGTGTGTCTTGATGAACCTCGCCTTGACAAACATCGAGGTGGAATAACGAAAGTTCTTGCCAAGGCGAAACAAACACTTGTCGATAACTTGCTGCCAGTGACGAGAGTCCATGTCAGGTAGAAAAGAGAAGACGTATCCCAGCACTGTGATTTGCTCACACCACATTACTGGGAAGGTTTGAAGATAGTCCACTGTCCACTTCCCAATAGCGATGCCTTTAGACTTGACGAGATTGATGGAACTTCCCGTCGAAGTGCTAAAGTGATCGAAAGATTCTTTGTAGATGCCCAGGGAATACGCGTCAGATGCAAATAACACTACATCATCAGCGTATGCCAGCGTACGGATGTTGATGGAAGCAGCTGGCAAATCGTACCCCCCGACATCTGGGTGGCGATTAAGAAATTGTAATAATGGCTACAAATAGAAAATATATAAGAGGGGAGAGATGGGACACCCCTGCCTAACGCCTTTGGACAGTTCGAAGAAAGGCTAATTGGAGCCATTAATCGCCACGCATGACGTGGCAGAAGCATACAGTGCTGAGATAATCGTAGCAAATTTCCGAAGATGAAGATGGTGAAGCACTTGGAAAAGAAACACGCGATTCACCTTGTCAAAGGCCTTTGCCTGGTCAAGACTTAGGACGGCAAGAGTCTGATGGCGCACACACGCTTCCTCCATAACACACTTGATGGTGATGATGTTGTCGGACATCCTGCGAGATGGAATGGAGCATGATTGTCCCGGATCGAAGAACTCGTCGGCGAAGCATTTTAGCCGTTGTTGGAGCACGCCAGTGAAGACCTTATAATCTGTGTTGAGTAGAGTAATAGGCCTCCACTGGGTAACGAGTTCAGGATTCGGTACCTTGGGGAGTAAGATGATTCTCCCCGCAGTAAAGTCCGACGTGATGGAGGAAGGGTCCTTAATAATGGAGTTGAAAACTTGCACCAGGAAAGGCCCAAGAAGTTTCCAACTCGCATTGTAGAATGAATACGGGATGCCGTTTAATCCAGGGCTGGACTGATGACGGCCATCCATCGACAGAAACTTCTTCACTTCATCTTCGGAAAAGGGACGGGTAATTGACAGGTCAGCATCTGCAGTGAAAGGTCTAAGTGCCTCGATCCAATTCGTCGTGGCGTCGGATGGAAAGACTGGGTGGCCAAAAAATGATGAAAAATGGGAGTGAAAAGCCGACAAGATGTCAGCGTCGGTTTCCACTGTCCTATTCTCCACCACCAAACGATGGCACCTCTTCTTGTTGGCGCGACGCCTCTCCTCAGCGAACGCAGCTGACGACATATTCCGGACGTCAGACGCCCAGGACAGTTTGGCCCTGAGAGCTGCGCCGGCGGCCTTGCGGATCATTAGAGCATTGATCTCGCTCTTCACCTGGCGGGTGTCATCAGCATATGCCCCCTTCGGTATGGAACAGCAGAGAATTCGCAGGATTTCTTGGAGCATGAGGAGATGGCGCCGATTGCGTCTAGCAGCATCACACCCAATCTTTCTAAAGAAGCGACGGAGCTTAGATTTAAAAGAAAGCCACGAGGCTAGCAACGGAGGCAGGTTGTGAAGATGTCTTTCCACAAACCGAACGTACATTCCCTTGTATTTATAGATGTCAAGCAGAGAAACGTTCAGGAACCAATTGTTCGAAGTAGTACCTGCAGAGTAGGCAGGGAATGGAGGGTTCCAGGACCACTTGATGGCACTGTGGTCTGAAAAAGTGCAAGGAATAACCTCCATGGAACCAGGGGCTCCAGCGAAAGATGATGGTAGCAACCCCCTGTCCATGTGGCGAAGATGAGTTGATGAAGAACTGAGCAGATGGATATTGACTGCGAAGGCCAGGTAGGTTAGCAAGCTGTTGCGAAGCAGCAAGCTTAACCTCTTGAAGGAGTAGGATATCTGGCCTGTACAGGGCAACGAATGATGACAAAACCGATTGCTTGAAAGACGAACCAAGGGAACGAACGTTTAGGGAAAAGACCTTCACTGCGAATTTAGGCTGATGGGGGCTGACCTGTATCTAAAGGAGTCTTGAGCCTCACGGATGACGGAGGAGGCTCAGATGTCTTCCGTCTAGGGGAGCGAGCACGTCCCGAAGAGGAAGAGGGGCTGCGATGATGACGGTCTATGCAGCTGTCTCGTTCAGATGAAGAGGACACAGGAATCCCGTCCCTCTTGCTACGATGTCGTCGGGCCTTTTTCTTGCGAGGGCTCTTAGGCGTCGCAAGAAGATCCCGCTGAGCAGACGCTGATGGCTTGGAATTCCCAGCAGAGGAAGAAATTTTACCAGGCGTAGCCGCACAGACGATTCGAAGAGGCTGCGATGCCGATGAAGGAGCAGGTGGAGGAAGAGCAGGAAACTCCTCCACATCAAGCACCGACTCGGAGCACAACGAATCGTCCAAGATGACTTCAGCAGAGTGGCAGTCCTCCACCATCGGGGAAACATCAGGAGAAGGTGGGCGTGAAGGAACAGTTTCCTGATCCACACGTGGCCGAGGAGGAGGAGTCGGCATCTCCTTCCCAGGACGTCTTCGAAATCCTTGTTGAAGGAGGAGGCGACGATGGTGGAGTCGCCTTCGACTTCCTCGGTGATGAAGAAAGCGTCGATGGTGAGGCCAACTTCGATTTCCCCGATGAAGGAGGAGGTGACGACAACGATGGGGTCGTCTTCGACGTCCTTGGTAGAGGACGAGGCGCTGTTGCTCTGCTCGGCTCAGTTGACTTGGCCGGTGAAGTCATCTTTCCTGGTTGCTGGGACGACATTCCTTGAGGCGATGGCGTTGGGGCTGCTGATAGGGCATCTGACCTCTCCTGGCACTGGTGGAACTTGTGCACGGTCTTGTGGCAGAAATCACATTTCCGGAGGAGAGGACAGTCTTTTTGAACATGAGAAGTCTTTTTGCAGTACCAGCAGCACTGCCTCTGGCCCTTGTACGACACGAAGACGGTTATTCGAAGGGATGTCTCCGTGGTTCGAAGGAATGTCTCTATGGAGCTCCATGGAGACTACGATGTCGCCCGTCATCTGAAGAGGAGAATCTGGGTGCAGGGGGTACGAAACTCTACGCACCACCCCATAGTCCGACATGTAGTCTCGGAGATATTTCTCAGCCATCAGTGGCGATGCGCCCCGGATAAGAACTGGAACATATCCGGGTTCGGCGTAACTCAGGTGGACGGTGGTTTGTCCAACCTTGATGAAGTCCGCAGCCACTATGCGGTCTGCTACGTTCTGTTGCCTGCAGAGCATCTTCGATTCTGTCGAAGAAAGCCTCTGCAGAACAGTCACAGCGGGGTGACCCGACGGGAGAACCGGAGGTATACGCGTTTTTGCATATAACTCCTTCATGAACATGCCGACGGCGAAGGGGCCGTTGGCAATCATATCAACTATGCGATCCATGGTTGATATCAAAAAAAAAGTTTTTGTTTTGAGGAAGAAAGTAGACCTCCACCAGGAGACACCAGGGGGAGGCAAACACACTAAACAAACTTTTAGGCCAGGAGCAGAATTAGGCTGGCATCCTGGGTGATGGTTTGGAGAGCAGTGAAGAAAATTTGCAGTGTTGTTCAATTTATGCTTTTGGAGTAACAATCCAATGGCTCATGGCTAGCACATGAAAACAATGGTAATGTATTCCTTGAAGCTTGAACATGCAAATTATGGAATGACATCAGCTGCTAAATCAACAATTGATAAACCTAGGCAACATTGTTGAGTAAGACATGAAGATAAAAAAACATATTTAATACAAATAATGGAACATATATTAATATATCCACAGCATTTGTTAAAACTAGAATCATTACAATTCTCAATATTTATTATCAGCAGGATCCTGTTTCTATAAATGTTTTAAAAAATGACTATGCACTAAACTGCACCTATAGGTATCAAAAAAATGACTGTCTTAGAGAAAGAAAGGCCTATGAAAATTGTATAAAAAAAACTCTCAGAAAATATGCCCAAGAACTATATAGATTGTCAGCATAAAACTTTATGAGGTAATAAGAAATATTGATTCAAAGCCCAAAAAAATAATAAATTAATGATAAATAATAATTTTTCCGGAAAACAAATTTAAAAAAAAAATGCTATACAAAAAAAAAAAAATTTAAACTGAAATATTAAATTGGCTAGGAATCAAAGAAAGATTGTAAAAAAAAAAAGTGATGTGAAAAATTTTCATTTTAAGCATCACACACTACTGCACACTAAGTTTTGAATCACCCTGTATAATGAAGCCTGTATCAACTTCAGCTGCCTCTGCAATTCATCTCGTCCTTCAAGGTAACTCAGAAGTGACTGACTCTGAGGAAGTGTAAAATAAATATACTTTCTTTATTACTAATAATTCGACATCATAATGCAAATTTATATTTTCTTACTAAATTATCTTCTTATTTAACAGTTATTCAATAGTTTTCTGACTTCTGAAAAAAAACTGAAGTCTAAGAAACACTTTTCCTATTGATATAATTATTATTGTAATGCTATTATTGATTTTATTTTTTCGTGTAATTATAATTAAGAAAACTATTTATATAAATAATAAAACGTAAATAAATGAATAGTCCCAAGGTTACACGCTTTCTCTTCCCTGTACGAGTAGTCAAGTCCCTATCTCCTGATTCTCGCGGCTGGAGCTCGAGTTTTAAAAATTAATATCTTCAAAACGGAGCAAAACACAGTTTTGAATTTTTTGTATTATTTTTATGAAAGTATGTGTAAGATATTAATAATTTTTTAAACAAAAAAATACCCTCCTTTTGAGAAATTTGCATGCTTAATATAATTTTAAAAAATTCATATAAAATCTACAGTTAAAGAGCTTTCATATGTCACCAATCACATCTTTCTAAGTAAAATACCACCGAAGTTACAGTACTTCATAGATAAGGCCCCCACTCAAATTTCGAAAAAATTAAATGTCCGTAACTTCCATAAAAATGAAAGAAAAAAAATATTTGGTATTCATTACCAACTCCCTAGGGCAATTGTATATATCAAATTTCATTAAAATCCGAGAGGTCATTGCCATTGCCTGCCTCAACTGATGTGGAATGACCCACATATATAAAGAAGAGTGTTTGTTTGTGGGTTTATTACTTATACAAAACTACAGTTTTATTTTGATCTTGATGAAATTTTGCACACTTGACCTTCAAAGCATGACGAAAGATACTATCTTCCTCAGAATTCGCAAAAGTAATAATTATCGATAATAAATCGATATTCATGATGCACGCAGTGCATATTAATAAGAAGTATCTCATGATCAGCAATTCAAGGCAAAGTTGGTGCAACAATAGGTATCAACAATCGGATATACACGCAATTCACCGATAACAATGAGCATAAAATGATGATGCAATGATAGTACATTCGTTTCCAGGAAATGAATATATTAGACGATATAGATAGGGCAGTCTCTCGAGGAGGCAAAAGATATATACGTGTCTCCCTTCAGGTCCTTAATAAACGTTCAGACGATTGGTGAAAGTGTGCATGTTTGTTTCTCCGTGTGTTTGTGTGTTTGAGCAGTGTATAACTTACACTACTGTTTATAAAAATCGCAACACCCTGATGGAATAGCCCAATCTGCATTAAATTTGAAGCATTTTCATATCATGGGTCAGAAAAGAAACCATTAGATTTTCAGGTCAACACAATGCGTTTTATTGTCACATTAGTATCGGGTGAAACCACCGTGGGATGCAATTACAGCCTCTAAACGTCGTGGCATTGAGTCAAACAAGCTCTGAATAAGGGCCTGGGGAATGTCCTGCCATGCTCTGTCTACACGGGTATACAGTTCATCCACAGTTGCTGCTGCAGGAGTCTGACGAGCCAATCGATGAGCAACCCTGTCCCACACGTGTTCGATTGGGGACATGTCTGGTGAACGAGCGGGCCAGGGGAACAAGGGCGTCTGATGTGCTTGGAAAAAGGCGAGGACATTTCTGGCCACATGCGGTCGGGCATTGTCCTGTTGGAATACAGCGCCTGGAAGGTTCTGCAGGAAGGAGATGACCTCGGATTGCACAACTTCCCTGATGTACCGGTCACTGTTCAGATTGACATGGATTCTGATCAGTTGACATTGCACCCCACATCATCCCCCTGGCGTTTGTCCTGAATGACGCTGTAGGATGCATTCTGGAAGGTCGCGCTCGCCACGATGTCTTCTGACTCGTATCCTGCCGTCATGGTGCTGCAAGTTAAACCTTGACTCATCCGAAAACACAACTTGTTGCCATTCAGCTTGCCATTGTTGGTGTTGATGGGCCCATTGCAACCTGAGGCGCCGGTGGTTTTGAGTCAAAGGAATCCGCAACAATGGTACTCGTGCCATCAATCCTCTGGAAATCAAACGGCGTCGTACAGTGCTAGCAGACATTGTCCTGCCTACTGTAGCACCCCACTGTTGTGCTAACACTGTGTAAGTGGCTGTACGATCTGCTACACACATGCGATAGAGGTGTCTGTCATCTCGCGGTGTCGTCGTGTTGGGTCTTCCTGAGCCTGGTCTTCGGTGTGCCCTGTTCTCTTCGCTCCACTGCCTCCATGCACGCATAATTGTCGTTGCATTACGTCTTACACGAGCAGCAATGTCACGATACGACCATCCCACTTCACGCAGACCAATTATGCGTCCTCTTTCAAAGTCTGTCAGCTGTTGATATGGTACCCTTCGTCGTCGTCGAGGCATGGTGTTCTTTCAAGCAATTACTCTGAAAATCTAATCATTTATATTTTGACCCATTGTATGCAAATATTGCAAATTGCATATGGATTAGACCATTCCATCAGGGTGTTGCGATTTTTATAAACAGTAGTGTATTTAGATTTATTCCGAACAAAGGAATACATCAACTCGACTCATCAAACCAACAAGCATACGCTTTATCTGTGTTGTGCTATTTAATAATTGTTCAAAGAATCCATATTAATTCATATTTAATTAAGTCAGAGAAACTCTGCAGGTAAAAGAGAAAAATCTCTCTGGGCGTCGATACCACCTGAAGAACGGGAGCTTCGTCTACAGCAGTAGCGTATGGGAGCTTTTACATCAAGGTCAAGGGAAATTTCAGATAAAAGAGAGCTCTCTATACAGCAGGAGCATATGCAAGCTTCAATGACAAGGACAATGGAAACTTCGGAGGAAAGAGAGCCGCGTGTACAACGAGTTCCATGTAGAACGGAAGAATTAAGGGCGGCGATTCGACTTTCTGATTTAAAATTAGGGGCACAATTCTGAATACGATTACTGTAATCACCCTAAAGTCCTAATAGGAAGGATGGATGTCGTATGTAACCACTGTCAGGCAAAGAAATGTACATGTGCACCACCAGGAATATGTTCCTCCAATAGAAAAGCTGCCGCCACTTAAATCATCTATTCTTTCGCAACTGACATCAAAAATTTTTTTTCCCTAAATCTATTCTTTATAAACTGCTGAACATTGCAATACATTTCATTTTTTTTTTAATTTCGTTATTTTTATATAATAAAAGCATTTTTCGGCACGAAAATGAACGATCGCCATCGCCATCTTGATTCGGGGTGTGACGTCAAAGGCGAAATTCGTTTGAAATCTTTGCATCAGACAATACACATATATAATAGGTTTGCTGGTGAAAATCGCGTATGAAAAAGAATTTGATCACATTGAAAGGTTGAATTTACAAATAATAATTAACCCTATCTGTATGAACTGGTGACAAAAATTAAAAAAAAACTATTTTGAAAATTTTTTTTCCCCTAAAATCGATCTAGGAGATGGATGACTGCTATAGAGATTTTATTTAACGCTTTAATTCTAATTTACAGTGTTTACGCAAAGAAAATACTTATGTATATATTTGTAAGGATATCCATTTAAAAAATTATGCCTTGATGTCGATGTTTTCTTTATAACCGCGTACGGACTGAGCGAGCAACCTCCTGAGGCTGCCGCGAGACAAAGCAGCCATGCTTTGAATCCAACTGCATAATTGGCTAAGGCGCGAGGGAAAGATGAGCTACAAGACGTCCGAGCATTTTATTACTCTCAGTTTATTCAGTAATTCAAAGATGGCAGGAGGCCGCATGTACGAATAGCCATCGCAGCTTCTGCATTTACTGATTTATATTGACGCGCATTTGATCATCGACAAAAACCGACAACGCTCGGCTCAGCCGTGGCAGCGCTCGGGTGAAGAGGCGCACAAGTTTGACTAGAGCGAGGCACATCCTAACTGAACGAATATATTCCAAAACTGCTCACGCAGTCAGTACGCTAGTATAGGGAAAAAAAAAAGGAATTAATTAATTCACTTCGTCTTATCAACCCTGTTTTTAATTGTTTTGATTTATATATACTGTAGTTCTATTTATTTGCGTTTGTCTTTAACGTAACTTAATTTTTCACATTTCCAATCATCGCGGTATTATGGATTAGAATGCCCGGAGGTTTTATTAGATTTTATTGTTCATGAAAAATATAAATTACATCACACAAATCTCTTATTCAATATTTAAGACAACAGAAATATGTACGAGAGAACTAATTTTGTATCAGAACGTAGTTCATTACAACCGTTTCCTAATTAATAACTTTCCTAACAAATAAAGAATTGATATCATATGTAAATGCTTGCTAAAAATAAGAAAGCAAGCATCGCGGATATATAAATCTGCCATTGTTTTCCCTTTAATATAACATTTGGATCGTCATTTGTCTGTCGAGCGTCGTTATTATAATGGAAATCGTTCAACCAAAAAAAAAAAATGCACAAAGTTGAATAAAATATACGGAAAAATTTATTAGTAAAATAAATATCGTTTGATTATAAGTGGTTACCAAAACAGTATGTTACTTTTCAAAATGAACTATAATTAAATATAAAAACAAATATATCGCGAAGATAAAATTTATTCCTCCCCCCCCCCCCTCCCGTCCTAACATTTCAAAGGAGCACATAGACAAAGTAGATATTCACATTCTCCTTATTTTATCAATTCGGTAAAACGTGAAAATAAAATGTTCTGGAGTTCTTGCTCTTATTGTTGCTGACAAAAAACTGTAAAAATTGGGCACAGCGAGGCGATGAATAGCAATGAAAAGAAACTGATTAATACTAATCTATGAAAGCAATACAGACTTATTCGCCTTTGACGTCAGACGGTCAAGTGTGCTGACGTCAGCGTTAATTTTTAAAATTAAATAACTTCGAAAATAATAGTTATATTTGAAAGCTTTTTGTGCAGAATTTATTTTTTCAATGTCCTCTATAATTTTAGGACAAAATATATATATATCAAATTTTGATGCCAGTTGCCCTTTAAACGCCTCCAGAAACCACTGTTATCTTACTTATCTGGTAACACAGCAGATTCCAAATATTTCCTAAAAAATATAAGTGCATACAATTCAAGCTTCCGAATGACATTTTTTGGCACGTCATCAATAGTGGAAGAACGTGGATTGATGCCTTCTTTTCAAATATACAGGGTCAAATTTACCACAAAGCTGCATCACTTCTTCTTGTATATACGTGAAAATCCAAAATTTCTACAAGTTTACTTCATATGCGATGAAATTTTGGAGACTGATCAACGTTTTGCTAATATATCTTGTGTGAGACAAGACATTGTTTTAAGTCTGCAGAGACTGGCCCATGTTAAAGACTAGGTGCAGTGAAAATAACCTCGTAATCGACGAGACACAGAGAACATAATATTATATTAAACTTAACAATAAATTTTTATTCACAAATAAGAAAAATACATATACAGAATAAAATAAAATAGAGCCCCAGCTCTGATGACTTCCACTAACATGTGGAAAATACACAACAAAGACAATTCCGTATATACAGTGGGGGACCGCGAATCTGGAAACCACGATTCCGGAAGACCGCGAATCTGGAATTGAGTTTGAATACCGGCGGGAGGAGCAAACACGCATTTCGATCTCAAACGTGGTTTATCTCAATCTTTTTGCACTTTTTAAAGCTTAATATTTTTTATGCAGTAATTAAAAGTTTCATGCTAACCACCTATCGTTGATGCCAATCTATAAAATCGTCGCAATTTGGTTAAACAAGAAGCCTCGCAAGAAGCAATAGGGCCACATGATCACCCACTGCGGGAAAAAAAATATATTAAGAAAAAAACAACATTCGTTGATGTAATTTACTTGCAGAGGACCCGGCATTGCTCGGGATAATTGCACTTGTAGCTAAACAAAACAATCTCAAACGTTAAATTATAACTCCAAATTGGTTAAATAACAAGAAATTAATCCTCCCGAGGAAGGTATAAGAAAGTAGCGGAAGCTCTGATGTCATCTATTTTTACCCTTTTATCTGCACTTTTTAGCGGGGGGGAAGGCAATGTTTTGATCGAAAAATTGATTTTCTCGACCATAGTATTTAGAAAATGAAAAAGAGCTCTATCTTCTTCGTTTCTCATCATTTCCGATCGAATGCTATATGTTGCCAAGTTTCACAGATCAAGTGATTCCCACCCCCACAACTACGACCCTATTGGGACAATTTGGCCCAAACTTTACACTACTGTTGACCTTGCTTAGAGGAATCTGCATACCAAATTTCAATCTTTTATATGCATAAATAGCATAAGCCTTTTGGTCCCCTCTAATTTCCGCCCCCGAAACACCGACCCCAGTGGACCAATGAAAACCAAACTAAATTGTGAAGGTGCACATGCCCATAGTAAGCTACATTCTGAGATTCAACCTTCTACATCAAAAAATGCGGAATTTATGAAGGCGACGGACGAACGGACGGACAGACAGACGGACATTGTGAAAACAATAAGTAGCTCCATTCTTCCGCTACTTAATAATTCAATCGATAAAACACAGAGCGAAGGGACTATGCATTCTACGAAAAAATCCGAAAATCAGGAATTCTAGGTAATATACCGGGACTTTATTTTCACAAAATTCTTTGGATCCAAATTTTTCTTGCCCTTGACGCAGAAGCACGTGTACCCTCTTCATCCCGTTGTTCAGATGTTTCCAAGGCCGATATAGCTTAATATGCACTGCCATCATCATGATTATCGATTTATTATCGACAGTTTTTTCTTTTCGAAATCTGAGGTAGACAGTGACCTTCCTTATGCTTTGAAGATCATGTGTGCAAAGTTTCATCAAGGTCGGAATAAAAATGTAGTTTCACCAACGACTTCGAGACACAGGTTGCCTACGAGTTCTATCAAACGACGGTCGTGAATTGAACATTCGAAATCCAAGTTTTGAAGAAGACGTTCTGGCTCGAGTTGCCGTTAATCCGTCGACAAGCACCTGAACTATTGCAGCAGATGTCGATGCACAATGCAGGACTGTATCCGTATCATCTGCAAAATGTACAAGGTTTGTTAGTGGCTTACGCAGCAGCTTGTGTCTGACCCAAACTTCACCACGCACATTCTCTTCACTGATGAGGCTTGTGCAATCAACACGTGTGGGATGAAGCGAATCCGCAGTCTATCCACGTAACGTCCCACCAGCAGCGGTTCTCCATGAACGTGTGGGCTGGAATTATTGGAAATCGTTTGATTGGGCCATACATTTTGCCAGATCGGCTAAGTAGACAAAACTACCTGACATTCATACGGTTTGTTGTTCCTGAACTGCTTGACAATGTGCCATTGTTAATGCGGCAGCAGATGTGGTTTCAGCACGATGGTGCTCCTGCCCACTTCAGTCGGCAGGTCAGAGTTCACCTCGACAGGACATACCCTCAGCGATGGATTGGGAGAGGAGGCCCTGCGCCATGGCCACCCTGTTCTCCTGGCTTGACACCTCTGGACTTCTTTTTATGGGGCCACATCAAGCAGTTGGTGTATGCCACACCAGTCGACAATCCTGATGATCTTGTAGCTAAAATTGTTAGAGCGTGTGGAGAAGTCAGTGATTCTCCGGACATCTTCACCAGAGTTCGCGAGAATCTGGTCCGCAGACTAAACACCTGCAACGAGGCTCAGGGTCGGCATTTTGATCACCTACCGTAATGTGATTCCTACCTCGTACAAGTTGCATTATCTCTGTAAGGATGCATTTCCGGACCCATGTTTATAGGGAAAATATTGTTCCCCGCTACAAACTCTACATGGTATTTCATTCTTGACCTATCTTTCTGAATCACCCTGTATATATAAAAGGATTTTCCATGTCACCCATGTAACGTGCACAAAATAATGCTAAACATTGAACAAAAACAAAATACGTCGAGTGCTGAAACATCGACAGATGAATAATGTTTAAGATGAAAATCGTTGAAGTTGCTTACTTTCATATTTGCTGAATTAAATTTAATTTCAATTAAAATTCCTGAATAAAATATAGAGGCCTGAATTATATTCATAATGCACGGTTTGATGTATTTTTAATGATTTAGTGCATTTTCAGAATACACTGTAAGGTCTGATCGCCGACAATGTGTACATTTCGATAGGCCTCATTCGCCGACAATGTGTACATTTCGATAGGCCTCATTCGCCGACGAATTTGCTGCACTTTTGAAACGCTGTTTTAACACAGATCCTAATTGAATTTTCCTGCAATATCTAACTCTTCTGCTGAAGTAAAAATAAAATAGAGAGTTATAAATGAATTTATATGATAATTCTTAGAAACATCAGAAGGAAAATTAATTTTGACTTTGACAGTGGCTAACTAAACACGAAGAAATCGCCTTGGAGATGGTTAAAAAAAAAAGACGATCCGGACAAAATCGTAATATAATTACATTAATAAAAAAGATTATAATACAATAATAACTTTAATTGTATAATTGTAAAAACTTTTATTTTAAAATAAATTTTACACACGCGTTGTGTAACTTCGCCCAAGCAAAAAGACCACGAATCCGGGGAAAACCACGAATCCGGGAGGCTTCTGGTCCCTAGCATTCCGGATTCGCGGTCCCCCACTGCAATTGAACTTTTGGAACAAAATAAAGAAAATCATTAAAAACTGGATTTGCAAGTTAGCGACTCACATTTGTTCACAAAGCACCCTTTTTAGAAAGGTATCAAAAAAAGGAAATGAACTTTTAAACAAGTATCCCTAACGATCTAGGTGCACGATATAAAGTAAGATGCTGCCACTATGCCCAGGCAAACGTTCACCCAATGGACCTTCTGTCTGACATGCTGGACCAAGTCAAGGAGGATGAGAACTTACAGGTTCGAGATATGTCAAACATATCGCTGCAACAAAAGGATAGCGGCGACTCTATGCATTTGCATCCCTGAGCGACCTCACACAAAAACTAAAGTAAAAAAATAAAGAAAATTAAAGCTTGCTGGAAGTGCGCTCCTCACTAAGTTCATTCAGTGTTAAAGCAAAAAAACAATACTGCAAGGGCCAAAGATTAAGGTTTAATGTAAGAACAATTATTGCTTCTCGCTTAAATGGCTTAAGAACTTCCAATGGGAAGTATTTACGACAGCTAAAACTGAGAATGAGTTCCATAGCATCAGCTGGAGATTGAGAGAAAATTTAGTGACTCAGCGCCAATTTAAAAGGCTTAACAAAAATTGATTCAGAGAGCCATAATGGGCGAAGGTGCCGAGGCTTTCCTGCAAATATGCTTAAATCATCAATAGGAATACTCCCACTACTCGCTCCTGAACAGAGAAACGAGCTCCTTCCAAGAAAAAGAATCCGGCATGGCCGATCCAAACATGTGCGTCGTACACGACGTCCAACGACGTGACGATGAAACCAGAGAAGAAACTCCTTCGGACGGCAGCTCTAGGATGAGAATAATAGGGGCGATGTAACATACTCCTGGCTGCGCACTCGTTGCAGTGCTTTGCTGCGATGACGGCTTGCCTTAGTGCTTCGAGATTCTCATCTCCTCTCTCCAGGCTTGCAGCAGAAATTAGTGTGCATTCCTTTTCACAATTCAGAAAATTCGAATGCTTCATGTCAGGTGACCTTCCTATTTCTCTCCTCGTCACTTTCTCCCTATTTTAAACCTCCCGCACGCACCAGTCATCTTTACACATTTTCCTCTGCCGCCTCCCCCTCTTCCATCTACGCACCCTCACTGACGCGTTCAACTTTTTAATTCATTAAAATTACGCTTGTTACTGTCAAGGGATGGCACCAAACGAACTCCAACGTGATTTTCTAGCAGCGTCGTTTGCTAGAAATATTGGTGCCGATAATGTCGCAATCTTTTGTTACACATACGATTTCATTCGCACAACCACCCGGTAAAAAGGTTTAAAACAGCATTAGAAAGGATGTCTACAGACGGTTAAAAGTTTCTGCAAAAAATAAGTATTAACAGTAGTATCAACACGCAATTCAGAAACACTACTCAAGGACTAACAATATATATCTCATGACCAACAATGCAGTTCAACAATATGCTTTAGAAATAAGTTTCAAATTGTAACAATGTGTTCATTTTTACTGTATAGTAACATTTACATATAGAGCTGGTAAGTGGTGACGTCACTTCCTGGCCGGTTGCCTAGCGATTCCAAACTTAGGTTTAACTTCTCTATGCTTTTCTATGGCCTTACACCACATTGTTAAACCTAATGTTTGGAATCGCTAGGCAACTGACCAGGAAGTGACATCATACTTATCAGCTCTATTGTAAAATATAATCAAAAAAACAGTTCGTGCAAATCATATCACCTAGCTTATTTGGTAGCACAGCAGATCCAAACATTTCCTAAAAAGTCCCCGATACATTATGGCTATAATATTGCGAATGTGAATGTTTTGGAAACCGAGGTGGTCATGATTGAACATTAGTTTCCAAAATTCATTAACTATGAGCATAAAATGATGATGCAATGACAGGACATTGATAAGGGAGTGTTTATCGCGGAGGCTAAGGAGTTGCACTTGTTTCCTTTGTGTTCCTTTAAAACAGTGGTTCCCAAACTATTTTGGGCCAGAGACCCCTTTTCCAAAATGAGCTCATACCACCGACCCCCATTTCTTTCTTTCATAGAAACAGTGTCGATTTTTCTAACAAACTCTTTTAAAAACGAAAAATATCGCTATGTTCAGCAGAATGACCAGGATAATTACTGGCTTTCGCGTAAACCATTCGTTTTGGTACACACTGTTTACAATTTTTTTGTACGTGTA
>JAHWFO010106624.1:480060-513519 GCA_023313115.1 Rhysida immarginata
AATTTGTAATACTTGTGTCTATGTGAACTCATTTTGCGTAGTTCAAGCTTGTGACTTTCCTGGAACGGACTTAATTCTTTTCTGGGAAGTGTTTCAAATAACTGATAGATAGTTATGATAATAGTCGGATAAAATTTAGTGACTGTAATTTACTATTTTGGACTTGGACTGTTATTAGGCCTGTTGGTCAATCTGCTGTTACACGAGTCATGTATGTGTTAGCCATGAAACTTAGTATCGTTATACTGTTGTAAGGCTAAGCCATATTTAGAAGTTATTTGGTTAGCAGAATTTTTGTAAGCCACGATTACTACTCCGCAATCAAACAACTGTGTATTGATTAAGCGTTGTTTAGTTTGTTTAAGTAGTTGCGAATTCGAAATCTAAGCATAGAGTTAAGCTTTTTGTTTTTATTTTGATATTGTGGTTATTTTGTGATTATCCATGACCTAAGATAAGGTTTATTTTTTATTTCTAATTTTTGCTTATGCTTTAAGTTTAGCAATAAATCTTGTTATCTATTCAATTATAACCGTCTCCTGTTCATGTGATTCATCTATCCACTGCGTATACTTACTTTGCAAATTTCTTTCACGTGACAGACTTAATGGTGAAAGAATTTGTACACAGTTTTATAATTAGTGGAATACTTTTTTATTAACAAAAGTTCAATAAATAGAATTTTTATCCTTTATCATGAGGATAATGGGGGTGCGTAGATCCAACATAAATTCAAGGATTTAAACAAATTACCACAATTTAACAAATGAAACTTTATCATTATCCAAAACGTTGGGAACCTACTCCACTTTAGACCCAATATTTAGCAATACAAGCTTTGTTTACTGTTATGTTCATTACTACAATTCATAATTAATAGCTGTAGACTAGCAGCTATATTTCCCATTTCATTAGCAACAGTCTGTACAGATTAATTAGGACCCTTGGCTAAATACCCAGACTTCGACCAGTCGTTTACTTCTAGTAAGTGCTTCGGCATTAACGTTTCTTTTAATTTTAAGCATCAACTACGCTGCTAGCTGGCTTAGCACCTTCCTTCAGGATATCATCCATAGAATCCACTGTAAAGAAAACGGAGATGCATAGCGTTAATAAGAGTGCTGCAGGCAGCAACTGAAATCAAAAAGAAATAACACTGATAAGAAACCTATTCTAAGCACGGCAGATTAGCGCTTGCTAAAACTACTTTACCTCTGATTGAAGTACGCGACGTGGTGGTCAAGAAATTAGCCAAGTGGTTTTAAGAGTAAATTTTAAGAGAGTTCCGGGAAGACAGAGAATCGTGGACTCACCTCGTATAATGTCCAATGTAGCCCAATCCTTCGTTCACGAAGGCTCTCAAACTCCAAGGGGCGATGATGAGAAGACACTTCTCACTGGAATAAATTGGGCCGTCCCCTTCGGCCTCGCATATTAGTCTTGGTTCACTTGTCAGTCCATAGATTACCATCAAAGAATGCGCTGGCGAGAACGAACTTCGCTTGCCAGTCGAATGGAGAACCCAAAGTTGACATGGCTACCTGCTGAAGTATAACTGTCGTCTCTCGTTGAAAAATTCCTATGGATTGAAAAATTCCAATGGATTACGAGTGGTGGTTTGGCTCAATGTAAGTTGGCATTGAGACTTTGAAATTAGTTGTTTGTTTGTTTTTCTTAAAGAGACAGACACAAATTATAAAATAAACATCTATTAAACAATGTAAAAAGGAGAATGTAGATTATAAAAGATACAGAAATCGTATAAAATGGATAAAAGCTACTCAAATTCAATTGAATGGGACTGAGTTTAACTAAGAGTCAAGTAAGTTAAATTATTTACGATTTATTATAGTTAATATTTCTTGACTTCATTTACAGGAGACTTTAAGAAGATTTAAAAAAGTAAAATTCCAGGAATGATTTAAGTTTCTTCAAAGTTGTTTAAATCTTTACTGTTAAATAGTAACTATTCAATTATTATTTTATAAAAAGGACATTTTAATATAATTAGCGATGATGGCCAACGCAAGGCTAAGAATCAGCAAGTGAATGCATACTACCTGGCTTCCAGTAGGCATCTGGCTTGGAGGGGGGTGATCTTCTGTTGGCTCCGCGATTTTGTAGCCTAACTATAACCTCATTGACACAAAGAATAATAATACGGGATAACAATAATCATTATAATTCTTTCTCAATTAGTTTAAGTACTGGTAAATAGATAAACTTCTGTGAAAGGGTTTCCCACCGACTATAGTCTGGGACAGGTTAATTAACCTGGACATGAAGAATCAAGTACGGGCAGCGATAAAGCTATGTCCATGCATGGCTAAAATATAGTCCCCAGCATTTTTTAAAAATAAAATTCATAATAAATATACCTGATTAATATTTTTACTTACTATTATTTATTCTTTATATTTTAAAAAATTAACATATCACTTCTTAGGTCTTTTCATATTTTTTATTTAATAGTGCATGCGTTTCCACCTTTTCGAAACTATTTCTTATCATGGCTGCCATGCCATTGCTATTCAAGTCGCACGCCTTCAACAAGTCGAATGAAGCAATTAATTGTAAATGTTTATGTAGATTTGCATAAACAATATCCAAATAATTCTATAGCAAACAAGCATCCTGTTTATAGATTAAGTTTTTAATATTACCTACTCCAATTTTCCTTGATTGCTCCGCGCATTGATATAAAGATCTCACACCGAACTTGTTCCTTCATTGCAAGGTTAACCTGTCCCGAGCTATAGAGATCGACTATTTCATGTCTTGTTGACAATTCTGTCGGCGTTCGTTCAACAACAACACAAGATAGGCAATCACGCAAGTCCTTGCAAAAATGGGAAAAAACTAATTTTTAAGAGAAGATGCAAATGGACCCTGAAAGATGATTAACTTTTGGCGGGTCAATTGGAATAATCTCCAATGCATGTAACCTGAACAATCAGGGCTCACAATTCAGGGAGAGGAATATGAATAAGACCACTCGACCTGACAAAGCCTCCGTGACAACTAATTCATGTCACCAAATATGATCGTTCAGTCACTTGACGTTGAATTCCAATGAAGAAATCATAGTTCATGGTTTTCTATTAAACGTTAGAAAAATTTTTATAATTCTTATAAAAAGATATTCAGCCTTCTAGTGCCGACTTAAGGTTGATTGAAGAATATTGGTTCAAAGCAAGGTTATTAGAATAATAAGGTTGCGCGCTCAGAGCAGATCTCGCAACTTCTCGCACAATCTCAAAAAGATCTCGGCGTGCTGTGACGTCATCCAGAGGCGAAGTGGCACGATTAGCAAATGAATCAGCGCGAATTTCGGTTTGATTGAAGCATTATTAGGTACTTTCGTGGAACTCATGAAAGCTATTTCGGAATAAAATTGTTGCTCGTACTGCCTATATCGTGATGAAGTGAATATAGAGTAATTAAACTTGAAATTTTATTGTTCAAATGGTTTGCAACTGTGCAATAGCGTGTTGCCAGA
This sequence comes from Rhysida immarginata, assembly GCA_023313115.1. Lineage (NCBI taxonomy): Eukaryota > Metazoa > Arthropoda > Chilopoda > Scolopendromorpha > Scolopendridae > Rhysida > Rhysida immarginata. The sequence goes on from JAHWFO010106624.1 coordinate 483,560, forward strand.
ATGAAAGAGTGGTGGAAGCATTTCGTTCTTCTCTTTTCCCAAGGACTCTTTTGCTATAACCCTAAACAATGAATTCATTTTATTACGCATCTAATTTTTATAGTTTCTTTTATATTTGACTATTCGAGAACTCTCTTGTCGATGAAAGCTTACTCGATCAATTTTCATTTAATGTGTCGATTCAGACTTATTCATATAGACAGGAATAGATAAGACTCCTCATATGTTCCTGATATAACTTTATTTACTGTAAAATCAAAATTCCAATAATTTCATCGTTTTATTTTAATATTCAGAAATTACATTTCATGCCATTATTTAATATTCAATTAATTTCCGACCATTATTATGTAAAATTGAATTCATACTTTTTGTTTACAATACCGGGCTTTGCAAAAGTTCTGTTACACTCGTGACGACCCTCAAAGAAATGGACACGACGATGTTCACGATGCAGTTAGACATGTTTTTATTGTGCCATCATGTAGAATAACATTGTAATTAGTCATTTAATCAATGTAGCAACCATCTGCATCAAGAACCCGCTCCAGACGAGGCCGAAAAGCCTTGCAAACTTTGCGAATGTAGTCCTTCCTCATTCTGGTCCACACACGGTTGACAGATGTTTTCAGCTCGTCGACGGACCTTGCAGGCCTTCCCCTCGACATGTGCCCACACGCTGCAGTCAAGTGGATTGAGGTCTAGCGACTGCGGAGGCCAAAAGCCCTTCGACCAGAAGGTCATGTTGGACCCCAACCAGTTTTGCACAGTGTTGGCCGTGTGGGCAGGGGCACCGTCCTGTTGAAAGATGTAGTCCGCTTTTTTTCACCCAGGGAAGGACTTTTGTGGCCAGGATGTCCTTGTAATCAGCCGCCGTTAGCCGGTATCCACTTGGGAACCACACGGATGGCATTTTCTCGCCATTCGACGCCACGATTCCGAGCATCATTACAGAGGCCGGGTGCTTGGTTGTAGACACGTAGCGGACCTTGGAGATGTCCTGGCCGAAGCTTACCACGCAGTCGTTTTGCTTGTTGACAACAGGATCGACCGTGAAAGTCTTTTCGTCAGAGAAAATGACAATTCGCTCGCCATGACTCTTCAAGTCGTTGAGAAGACGGCGACAGCGCTCCCGACGTTGTTCCCGTATCCGATCCGTCAGCAGAGGCCTCACGCTCTTTCCACCTTCTTCTTTGACCGCTCTGGACACTGTGAACACCGAAATTTTCTTTTTCTTTGCGAGCGCAGTCATTTTGAGCGTCGGGTCTTGTTCGAAGGCTTTTCTCACAGCCAAACGGTAGACGACTTGAGGTCTACCTGAACGAGGTTGATCTTTAAGGTCTCTCCCATTCTTGAGCCTGTCCGCAACTCTGTGGATGGTCATCCGGCTGACTTTGAGGGGCTTGGCAATCTCGGACTTCGTGTGGCCCGCGTGCAGGAGAGCAGCGATCTCTACTCGTTTCGTTTCCATCGCTTTGTCGTGGACATTAGGATCACTCAGAGGTTAACACGTAATTTCCAATATATTATTTGATCCTTTTGTGGAAATGGAATTATCCAAATCATGAGCAGTCCATTTTTGGGGGATGTAAAGAGTGTAACAGAACTTTTGCAAAGCCCGGTATACCGTCGTGATCGTATCGTTTTCTGTTGAATCGCTTCATTCCCTTCCGAGCTGCTTGCCTCTGGATGACGTCATCCGCTTTGCTTGAATTCGACCAATCGTAAGGAACCTTCCTGAGCGCGCAACCTTATTATTCTAATAACCTTGGGTTCAAAGATTGTAAAGGTCGAAACAGGGAAGAGGAAGAACGGGAAGCGCAGGTCGTAACAGTTCCAATGCTATTCAAGTGAAATCGAAACAGCGCCACTGGTCTCCAACGGCCAGGCCGCTAAGGAAGGGAACTTCCGCTGTTGATAAACCCTCCCTCCGGCCTTCATGATGCTGCTCCACAGGCTTCTCCTATCCCCCTCCCCAACCGTGCTGTTCTTTTGACCACCCTCTCGTAAATACTATTTTATTCCGTTCATTTAACGTTGGGCGTACGTATCACTTCATGTTACTAATGCGTTCTTGTTCTGTTCTGAGTTGTAACGCGTCAATGCAGCACAATCTGGCACCGCCTGTCTTGACTTGTCGGAGAAAAAAATAAAATCGGGTACTTAGTTGCTGGATTCGTTGATGGCATTCGTTGAATAGAAGAACAACTGCCATGAATGCGCCGCGCAGAAACGGCTCTTTGAAGAAAACCAATCACCTTGTAGGAAATTAGATACAAATACAATTTTATCTAAAGAAGGCTAGATTAGAGAGAGTAGAAAATAACTGCTCCAATCTTGGAATTTTATGTTCATCTAATAATTTATTTAGTATGCAGTCACTTATTTAAAACTGTATTTTTCATCTAAGGCTCAGTTTCGATTAAAGTCGAAGCGGCCTGGCCGCTTGGATCGCTAATTACATCCGATTTCACTAAATCCCCCGAGCCAAAGAACGTTAAGGAAAAGAATGAAAGCTCTACTTGATTTAGTGTAAGTTTGTAGATCCTAGCGCCGCCACAGCCTGGCGGGAAAATGGTATGCAGAGAAGCTCTCGCTCATGTCAAAGAGGGCAGCAAATGCTTTGTTATACCTGCATTCATTGAAGTTTTTTATTTAGTTTTAAAATGCTAAATTAAATTATTTTTCATTTATTTTCTCATTTATTTACTGACACGGTTTATTATATTGAAAGTGTAAATATTTTATTCCATAACATTACTTTATAATGAAATCTGGTAATTTTTTTTAAATTCTGTAATTTTTAATATATTTTAGAAAGAAAGCAAATGTTTATTTTAACATGACTTTTATTCACTTACTTTTTTAAAAGTGATTTAAAAGCAGACACCACAAAAAATTAGACCGTGGAAAAGATGAAAAAAAAAAAATCAATTGCAGTCAATGCATTCATTTTTTCAAGAATTTTTTTTTGGCTAAAAAACCTGCAACGCATGCAGCCGAATTTGTTTCAAATAAATTTGGATTTTCAGTGTCTAGAGTTATTGGAACTGAGTCAAAAGAAGACTTTGCAACTGCTTCGAATTCAAGTTGGCGAGAAAAGTTCATCATTATCCTTTTCACAGTTTCCTACTGTCCAGGATAAAATAACATTTGTGGCCATAAATTAATTTGCTTGGCAATTGTTTTACCCTTTGCAACACACGCGCAAGATATGTGATAAGCTGAGGCCGCGCTGAAATGCATTGTTATAGCAGCACAAACAATCAAAAAACGTATAAGGATAAGAAGTGAAGGCTGTGTTTATATCACGTGATAAAAGCTGCCCGATCATCAAACGGCGTCTTCTCTGCAACACACATTTCCCGCCAGACTTGGGCGGCGCCACTTACGTATACGCGAGCCTTTCCTTCTTATCCTTATACGTTCTTTGCCCGAGCTTCGCTTCCCATTGTAATTCTTCCCTGGTCGAAATACGGTTAATGAAATTCGAATGCTCATACCGTCGTGTATTAGTGTTTGTTATTAATCTTCTATAAATATTGTAGATGAGGTTCACTTGATCTTCATTAGTAGAATAAAATAATATATAAAAATGGGGTTGCCACATCACTCCCACGGAAACAAAATTTCATTATCTATTTGATAAGAAATTTTCAGAACAAAAGGTTTCTGGGAGGCGTATATTCGAAACGCACAAGGTGCGGACCATCATTCGCCCTCTAGTGACAAACATAACCTTACGCCCTCCAGGAGTCCAGCTTCCAGCATCTGCTTGAAAAATCGCTATCATCCAGCCCAAAATTAATGCTAAGAGAGCCTATTAGCAAAATACTATTTACTTTACTTAAAATGTAATTAAATACAAAATAAAATAAAAACTACATAAAATAATGAAATAAAAGTCAATATAAAATAATAATAAAATATCGAAGTAAACAAGAAATTAATCCTCCCGAGAAAGGTATAGGAAAGTAGTGGAAGCGCTGAGGTCGTCTATTTTTACCCTTTTATCCGCAATTTTTACCCCCCCCCCCCTTCCCATTTTTTAATCAAAAAATTGATTTTTTCGAACGTAGTATTTAGAAAATGAAAAAGAGCTCTATCTTCTTTCGTATCTCATTATTTCCGATCGAATGATATATGACATGCCAAATGTTGTGATAATTGCCATATGTTGTGATAATTGCCATATGTTGTTCTAAAGACCAGGTGACTGCCATCCCCACAACTCCGACCCTATTGGGAAAATTTGGCCCAAAATTTACAGTAATGTTGATCTTGCTTAGAGGAATCTGCATACCGAATTTCACTCTTTTATATGCATAAATACGAGTAGACTTTTTTGGTCCCCTCTAATTTCCGTCCCCGAAACTCCAACCCCAGTGGGCCATTCAAAACCAAACTAAATAGTGAAGGTGTACATGCCCATAGTAAGCTACATTCCGAATTTCAACCTTCTACCTCAAAAAATGCGGAAATTATGAAGGGGACGGACGGACGGACAGACAGACGGACATTGTGAAAACAATAAGTAGCTCCATTCTTCCGCTACTTAATAATAAATGTGTGTGTGTCTGTCCGCGATAGATCTCAGATCGCCAGATCAAATTCTAGCATGAATTTTTTTTTTTTTCGTTTTTATAATATTTTAAATTTTGCCTTCACCTGATATTATGTTAGGTAACATTTTTCTTTATTTTGAGTGTCTTTTTTTTCAAAAATTTCCCTGTAGATTTTCATACAGAATCTTCATCTTTAATTTAAAAAAACTGTAGCTCTCTTTTGTGTGCGGCAACAATGAGCTAGCTCAATGATGATCTGTCTCACTAATATTTTGCTTATAACGTTTTAATGCTGTTTCTTAATGAATTCGGTGACGCTGATTCTAAAAATGATATTTGCTTCACTCTACTGTCGACGATTGCAGAATTATGACTCATGTTGCGCATATTTGACTGTGTTGAATGTCAATATATGACTTATCATCTTGGGTGCATAATGTCAATAAAAATGAATTATCTGCATTCACATATAGACTTCTTCAACAGCTAGTTTCTTTCATCCATAATAGCCATGCGTACATAATGATATGGCTTTTGTTTTCTGATATATACATGTACTGTACATATGTAAACGTTGTAAATTGCTAGGTAAATCATTTTCGATTTTCGTTGCGGAGAACATGACTTGAACGTTGCGGAGAACATGACTTAAACGTTGCGGAGGTGAATCCTCGAGTGATGGATGGGTCAAACTTTGAAACACCAGGTTTTTTTGTTTGTTTTTTTTTAAATAATATCTGTTTGATACAGAGACAAATGAAAGTAAGAGACTGGCAGTGCCCTATTCATTTCGCTGAGCGCTACTGGTACCACCGGAAGTGCAGCTGTCGCCCTGTTGTGAATGGCAAAAACCTAAGGCGGCCTATGTTCTCAATGTAATTTCAGCTGTTTTTGTAGATGATTTCAGGAGGTATTAGTAAGCATAACCTGTTTACTGATTTTTTTAAATAAACTTTATTGCATTAACTAACGATAACGTATACTTTTAATGACTTTCAATAGCTGATTCAATGCCTTACGAATTTTTAAAAGAGCACGTACAACTCGCAACTCCTATCGTTATATTGGAGGCTTAGCCACAGACAAGTGAAAGCATAGATGAAGAAAAATGAAGAAGCAAAGTTATTTCTTCATCCATGGTGAAAGTAAATGAAACTAGAGGAAGGATGAATTTATTTTTTCAGTCTTAACTGATTTTTATTATTAAAAAAGTTGATTTTTGTAACTTAATCAATTTTTAATACCTAGCAAAGAATTTCATTTGTATTGCTAAATAAAAAGTAAATTTGAAGCCTCTTCATATAGCATTACCAGTGGAGTTTCGAAAATAGCTTCAGTTACACAAAAAATTTAAATTCATTTATTCTTTATTGATTTTTAAATATAATAAGTCGTGAAAAGACACTGAGTATATTTTCTCCACTTATTTTCTCTGTCAGCCGCTTGGTTTCATGGTGATATCGAATATTTCAGTATGTGATAACATTAAGTCTAATAAGTCGAAGCACATGATCGTCAGAAGGACTCATTTCAAATGAATGGTGAGTTAAATTAGTGAAAATATTAATTTTGTTCTCGAATATAAAATGTAATGTTTTTTTAGAATTTTGATATGCGTATTCAAATTCACTCCTAATGATTTTTTCTGAAATTTTGCACAGGCTTACTACATCTTTCGATGGTGTGATAAGGCCTCTTTATTTTTTTTCACAATGAAATTAAGGTTGTGGCAGCTCTTATATTGCTCTTTCAACGCTTCTTTACATTGAATGCAGATTATAGATTTAATTAGAGACCTAGAAACAAATTCTGCAATATATTCTACAACCGAATCATAATATTTTGACAAGATTTTAATATCAGGGATTGGATAATAGTGAGACGCATCATCTTATATGGATTCATGATTATATTCATCACAGTTATACATGAATTAATGTTTTGTGCCCTGCACTCAATTTTAACCTGGTAAATTTAATACCAATCAATTTGTCATCATTTGGAAATCTACAATGCAAATATTTCACTTTCTAATTTTTCGTTTAGCTATGAAATAGCTATTATACACGGGTGTTTGAGCTTGGTGCTTATTTCTTGAGTGACAAGTTATTTTGTTTTTTTTAATGTATTCATCACAATAAAAACGTTTATACTATGTTTACTGAAATGTCAGTTAGATGTTTATACTTTATAAAAAATTTTAAAAGCTGTGTAACAAAATTGTTTTTTAAGATAATAAAAAAATGCAATTTTAATTTTTGTTAATCCTGCCTTTACAAATAATGGAATATTTGTAAAGGCAGGACATTTAAACTGGAAAGATGTTTAAAAGCTTAATTGCTATCAATAAACAAACGTAACATAATTTATCAAATATTAGCTAATTGATTTTAAAATATTTTAAAATTTTAAATTAAAAGGAAATCTGGTAACGTAAAATACTTTTGAAAAGGTACTTAAATTGTTTTTTTTAAACAAAAAACGAAAAGGAAGAAATAATTCTCAGTTCATTAAAATAATCAATTTATTAATCCAAATATTGTAATAAGCAATTAACTAATAATATAATTACTTGTGAGCTGAAGTATTGGATCTTTTAAAAAAAAACGATTTGACCAATATGTATGAGAATGTGGTCGCCAGTTAGTATTAGAAAGGGAAATTATAATTTGTACATCTCGCACAAATCAACAATAATTTGGATTATAATTAGTGAACTGTATATTTTATTTTATTAACTTTCAAATTATAATTTATAAAGGAGAATTTTCCTAGTTAATTGTTTAATATAATCTCTTCCTCCTTTTCCATTTAAACTATTTTTTTTAAATTAATGTTTAAGAATAACTTTATTTATCACAAAATAACTTTTTATCGGATGGGCCGATTTGGATAATTATTTTTTGTTTAATAAGAGCAAGTTTTTCTGGTGGTCCCATAATAAATTCATCCAGATATCTTAGGTAGATATTATAAAAAATAATTGTTTGCGATTGATTCACATGCATTGCCTCCCGCGATCAGCGTTTCTTGCCAATCCCATAATGGCGGCGCGAAGGCACCACTAGAGGGGAGGTTACTGCCAGTCTCTTTCTTCATTTGTCTCTGGTTGGATAGCGACCAGAGGAAAATATTGCACAGGGTCAAATCAGCTGAGAGACTTTCGAATAGCGATTGACTTTGGAGAATGGTTTCGGCAGTGCATCGCCAATAACGCGTATCGAACTTTGAAACTGGAGCTCGGAAGCATATAGTCATGTTTATCGTCACTAGAGGGCGAATGATGGTCTGCACCTCGTGCGTTTCGAATATACGCTTCCGGGAAGGGGTTTTTGGATTCTCACTCATCTAAATCTTCTTCCGTGTAGATTGTAATGATGCCTTCCAAAACCATTGTCCATGCAGGGCCTACACACTCACCTGGCTCACTCATCAACCTCGCTCGGATATCATCACCTACACATAGCACTTAATTAACCCAAAAAAAAACAATAAGTACAAAAGAATAGTTACATCATAAAGGAATAATAAAGTAGACAGGATTTCATTATCAAATCAAAATTCATTGATAAAATCTGATATTAGAATGCAAAAGAAAATACATGTTGTGATTATAAATTTTTGCCTACATAAAATTGTTATTTATTAATTGAGTATATAAAAAGTCCATTTCTTTCTCTAAACGTTTTTCCATAAGATAATAATAAACAAACATTTTAAATATCATAGAAGTTTAAATAAATAATTAAAAACAGTAACTCCTATTGATTAAAAAAAAAGAAGAAAAAATAAAATAAATCTTAAAAACAATTGATAATGAAAGTCACCCAATGTGGAGAAATGCAATTTATGAAGGTACGGAAACACAGATGAATCAAAGGTCTTGTGGAGCGTATTATGTAGAGCTGGATGAAGCAGACGAAACACAGGATGAAACACAGGAAGGTTTTGGTGAAGATCTTGGGAGAATTGTTAACAAGAATAGCACAGGAAGAATCACAATCACAGGAGCAAGAGAACTATGATAAAAGTCCAATGATCAGGAATGTTGATAACAAATTTAATAGGAATTGAAACAATAAAAAACGTTTTCGGGATATTTTATCCCATCTTCAGTTTATACAAATTTTTTGAATGAAATTTCTGTTAAAACAACGATCTATAGATATTCATGGTCATCGAGCTCCATTGTTAAAAGGAAGCTAGAGTTATTCAATATTACAACTCCTACTCTTATATAATAGAAGTTTAAGTTAAAACATTTCATATAAGGTTAATTTATTTTTTTAAACATTAATAAATACGTAAATCGATTTAAGTTTTAATAAGTTAAGAAAATTCCATGTAAAAGAATTAAATTGTCAGATGATTGTAAGACATTAGGTTAATATAAGATTCATTAGAAAGTTACAAACAAAAATTCAAAGCATTTGTTGCAATTTTAAAGTTGATTCATAATTAAAAGATTATCACAAATTAAAAGTTCTGATTATTATAGTAAATAAAGAGTTCTCAAAAAGTTCATTTACGTGAACGGCTTCACTAATTAAATAGCACAGTCTTACAGCTGCCCGAAATTGAAGTAAATGTCCGGATAAATTTCGCCTGTGGAAAAATACAGTTCATAACGGCAGAAAAGTTGTTTCATTGGTGGACACAAAATTGTTGATTGTAGTAAAATTCTTCAAGTCGGAATAAATGTTGTTATTCCATTGGTTTGGTTTGGTTTGGCTTGTTTGGTATTAACGTCCTTTTCAACTGCCATGGTCATTTCAGGACGGCGTTATAGGGGCCGCAAATTTTGCCTCGCAAGGGTTCTTTAACGTGCAGCCGGCAAACGACTACACGGTACCAAGGGCTTTACTTCCCTTCCGAAGGAAGTGCGTGATCTCAGGATTTTCCCCGTGAAAAAATCCTCGTCGTCCTCGGCCGGGGTCGAACCCGCGTCCTCGGGCATCAGAGGCGATCACGCAACCCCTGAGCCACCGAGGCCGATGTTATTCCATTGGAAATATTAGTTGAAATGATGTTCTCCCCCGTCGACATAATCAAAAGCTCCTAGAAATTGGATGCACGAGCACTTTACAATCTTCCGATCCAACTGCACGAAAAGGGAACCTGTAAACGTGGTAGCTAGGGAAGAAAAAGAAATCAATTTGGTAAAAACAAATATTGGGTGCGAATTCAAAGAGACATTATAAGAAACTTATATATCAACATTCTTACCTGGCAAAGAAACGTAATTGCGAAGAGTATTATAAACATCGAAGTGAAATAATTCATAAAAATTGAGACAAGACTGGCAGATATAGTTAGATATAAAAAGGGAACTAAGCCATTAACTGTAATGTATTTTATTTCGGAAATAGTGCTCCGCGAGAACATGTTGATTGATGTCGATGTTAATTAAGCACATGTGTTATGATTAGAAATTATTAATTTGTTTTGTGAAAATTGCATTTTTTTTTTATTTTCTGAAATACTGCGGCGAAAGGGTAGACAAAGACCCATTGAAGTAAAAAAAAAAAAAAGGCCATTTTATCATCCTGAAGAAAAGGCAGTATTTTGAACTTTGATCTATTAAGAACTTAAGAGATGACAACCATTGGACAGAAAGCAGAATTATTCTATAAAAATGAACGCTAAACAAGAAGTAACAGACTTTTGGACTTGGTAGAGAAAGAAATATGGTTTATTACGAATTTGTATGCACACTACTTGCTCTCTTGAATAATTAAAGCCCAGTATTTTAAGCGGAAGGTTTGTAGTATTGTGGGTTTCTTTCTTTAGAGAAGTAATAACGAAGATGTTAATTGTAAGGTATACAAACTAGTTATGGGTTAACTTTTTTCTGCAAGGCAAATAACCGTAGAGCAAACACGAAACCATTTCCCCGTACTGTACGCTCCGAAGAAGAGCGTTCCAAAGCAACATTCTCAGGTTGTATCACTCAGCACTTCTGGGATGAACAGTGTAGACACGGCCCATGGCATCAGTTTCAGATATGTCGTTATGACCTGGAACTTGAGCTCCCTGCTTCCGTCTACAGTAAATTTTGCGTCACGCGTTCCATGTGTAATATTATGGTACTTCGACATAGAGTAATGTCTTTTCAAATAGATCTTGCTGGCACAACTGGAAATACGCTGTTAATATTGTGTTGAGAGGCAGTTCTGCTCTCTCTTGAGCATTCTTTTCCGTAAGGTATGTTTGCTGTCCGTTCTCTAACTGAACGCTTAAATGAACAACCGTTGGGTATCGTCCGTGGATTGGAAAATTTAAGAGGCGGCAAATAGCCTCATTACTGTTAAAATATCTCCCCAACTAGTATTGAGACACCTCATCCACCGCATTTTCATTGGCTAACGAGAAACGCCCATATCACTGCCTTTGGTGACGTGTTTGCAAACGTAACTAATCGATTTAACAGAGTGGCAGTGCTCGATATTGATGTGCGCCTGAAACATTTTGTAAGGAGAGTGGAATAAGGCATGTCCCACCTGTTATCAATATTAATGCCTCTTTTTTGGTTGTTAAATTTGACTGTAACAATTGCTGTGAAGCCCCCATTTTCAGGTTTCTGTCTTCTGTATAATAAGTAACTATCATTGGCTGATTGAATGTCATCAATGACTCGGCGTGGATAGTTCTTAGTACATTTGCCATTTTTCATGCATGGTGCCCACATGGTCCATGAATAGTGATAGAAGCAGAAGTGACGAAGGAGAACAAGCTGTGAGAAGAAGGAAATTATTAGAAACAGTTCAGAACGAGAAACAGTGGAATGGCATAAAAAGAAAAAGCGAGGAAAATGCTTCATGTTCTTTGACACTACTTTGAATAACAGTGGATCCCTGAAGATCTGGCAGCTCTGCGGAAGTTATGTCATCTATATCAGTCAGTCGGATTTTCTCTTTTAGCCATACCACGTGTGTGCATGTGGAAGACCTAGCTTTTGCCATTCGACCGAATACATCCATCAGAGACTTTCAATAGGGAGACATGTCATTTACTTAATTTTCATGTAATACGGACTCCTAGGTGTTTCATTGGATATGTTCAGATGGCACTGTAGCGACGACGACAACGTCATAGTTTCGATTATAAGTTTTCGCTAGATGTTCAAAGTTCAGCAACGATCAAATCGACGAGCAAAAACTATCATAGAACTTCTGAAATTGTTTTACTAAAGCATGTCTGGTCAGTGGTGTGCTGCAAAATTTTGTGCCCAATGTCGTGGTGTAAAGTACCTTTCGTTCTTTTGATTTCCAACGGATCCTGAGAGGTACGTTTATTTACAGTAAATATCTGATTTATAAATTACTAACTTCCATACTGCCTAACAACAATCCAACCTTCATTTCTTCCAACAAAGGAAAAAACACTGATTGTTAAAATCCGATATATTGTTAAAAGCCAAAAATATATTGTCAGCATAATTTTTTACTGTAAGTAAAAAACGCGCTAAAAATTTTTAAAAATCAAATTATATCCTAAATAAGCAAATTTACCTATTATAAATTATGAAATTCATTACATTATCTTTATGATTCTTATTTTTTAATTTTAATAAAGATAGTAAAAATCCAAATAAAAATCTTTTGAAATTGAATAACGAAATTTTTCAAAAATAAATCAATTCATGTTTTTTCATTTTATGATATTCATTACATATGCTTAATTATACCTTTTTAGTTTATTGCTGTCATTAACTTAAAGTTTTTATATTTTTGACGTTGTTAGGTGCAAAATATGGTTAACAAGCTATGGAAGAAGCCAAGGTCTGTGTAACAAGGTCTCGCCATGCGCAGGTACCAGTCACGTGGTCTGACGTCATTGCCACCGTTACGAGGCCAACGAGATAACAAGGCCTGGAAGCGAAAAAATCACCTGATCAACTCGGTGCTAGCAACAATCCAACCTTCATTGTTCCAACAAAAGGAAAAAAACTTATTGTTAACATCCAAGATGGAGACAATGAAGGTTGGATTGTTGCTAGCACCCAGTTGGTCAGGTGACTTTTTCGCTTCCAGGCCTTGTCATCTCGTCGGCCTCGCACCGTTACGAGGCCAACGAGAGACAGGCCAGGGCACTCAAAAGTCACCTGATCATTGGGGTCAGGGCGACAATCCATCCTTCATTGTTTACAACAAACAAATAAATACTGCTTGTTAAAATCCAAGATGGAGACAATGAAGGATGAATTATTGCCCGGACCCCGACGATCATGTGATTTTTGGGTGCCCTGGCCTGTCTCTCGTTGGCCTCGCACCGTTAGATAGTAGACACTTGCGTGCGTATTAGTACTCTCAGTTTTGTTAAGACCTAATTATTTATTAGAGAAGGAAAATTAAACCAGTTTCAAATTTCAAATTTATGCTTAATATGAATAAAATAGTACAAGATTTAAATAAAAAAAATTAAATATATTCCACTAGCAATCATACATAAAAAAAAGAAAAAATGAATAATGAAAACATTCCTCTTTAAATATTTCAATTAGTAACTTTCTTTAATTTTTTTTTCCTTTTTCTTTATATTCACATCCGACAACTTTTTTTGTAACTCTTTAATTCTAATATAGATTCTAAATCGAATCTATAAACAAATTCAATATGAATTTTTTCATTACTTGGCAATGAAGTATAAGCAAGATTGCTAACAATAGAAATATTTTCATCTTTCTTATTCCCTTGCTGTGAAAATTTTCAAATATAACATTACATTTCTTTAAGGGAATGAGTAAGTCATCTGATGGATATATTAAGTACCCTTTAGACATGCTAGTAAATGGTTTTCTCGGTTGCAGTGACGTAATGCGCAGACTCGGACGAGTTTTACAAAAGTTTCAGCGAGACCTTATATACACAGACCTTGAAAGAAGCGAACTGCTTACTGAAATTTTTGAAAAATCAGTAAAAATTACATATTATGTGCAGTACATTTCACAAATGAGCTATTTTAAATGGGTGCGCTACAATCGATGACTATACTAAATTATCGTATTTAATAAAAAGCATGAGTTATGCAGTTTCAACCACATAAAAAAGTATAACACAACTTTTTGGAAATTTACATACGGAATTCTTTATTAGACATCTAAATACATGTAAGAACAGCGCACCCAGCGAAAGTCAGGGGCATTGCTACAATCGATGACGTCAAAACAATGAGCCATCCAGTTTCCACTTTAACAATTGAACTAACAATTGAATGTCGCATCTGTGTATAAGTAATCTGTGACAATACCAAGAACCAATGACGTATATTAAAGATAGACTCCGAATCCTATTGTTGTAACTTGAAGCAAATTGGGAAGCTCCATGCCCATAACTGTCATGGCCGAAAGTGAGTGAAGATAATGCAAAATACATGGCTAAACAGAAGAGTAACTGATTAATAATTCTTTCACACGCCGATCACGGAGTGATAAGTTTATCTTTTCGTTGACTTTGTATTTGAAGTATTTTATTATATTTTATAAACAATTTTTCGATCATGGTTTCAATTTCAATTTCGTTTCGATTGTCTTTCAGTTACGTATTTTCATTTTAGTTACGTATTTTTGATTTATTTTTGTGGAAAATGATTCCTGATTCTTTTTCTTGTTTGTTCGTACAGTTGTACGCAGTTTAACTTTGAGAAATGGTTTGGAATTAATTATTTCTCGGGCCCAAAATCTTCAAAAACAAAGCAGCCAGACAGCTGATTACTCCACGGCTCACTCCTGCCCAGAACTATCATGGCTCAATTTGCTTCACTTTTTGCCGCTAGTTAACAAAAGGATTCGGAGTCTATCTTTAATATACGTCATTGCCAAGAACAGATCATCAATGGCTCTTCCTCTCTGTACATGATCCCAAAGAGTCACTTCAGGAAGAAAAGACTGCAAGTGTCAAAAGAAAATTACCATTTCTCAACACACCACCATCAAAAAAGCAGAAAAAAACAAACAGCAAGAGAACTAGCTGTCACCCCGAAAAAAGCGACTACGAATGAAGTTAAGAGCCAGAAAACAATTAACTGAAATGCAGGAAAACTTTATACAGTATAACAGTGTTATAATTATCTATAGTTGATATTCGAGATTTCTGTAGTGAATACATTTCACTGTTCGTACTTCTTCCTGATCGATTGTTTGTCTTTTATAAATTTGTGCATGTGAGATTCATTAGCATTTGTATATTTCATTTTTCTCATAGTTCAATTTTATCATCTTTAGATTCTGATAATGGAAATTATAAAATACACATTAGGAATTATGTGGATATTTTTGCATGATAAATGCACATAAAGCAATATTTATAAAATCTATTTAGCAATTTAAGTTTTAACAGGACTAGAGGAGTTTGTACTTTTGTGAAAATTATTTTCAACACAAAATAAAATTGCTTGAAATTTAAAATATCTGTTTGCCGTTTCTGTTTAAATATAAGATTTTCCAGAAAATAATTTTAAAATTAAAAACATAAGTAAAAATAATGTTAAACTGAAAAAAACTTTGTACAACAAAAGTCTTACTCGGCGTGTTCAGTTAAATTTCCATTTTCCATTGAAATCGGAAATTTAATTGGACACGCCCAGGTTTTACTGCGACATCAATAATGCCTTGCCCCGATGTTACTGATTGCGTCATTCATGGATGGCCTGAGTGTTTCATTGCAAATGTTCAGAGGGCGCCTATTAACAGCATATTACATTTTTTCTATGGGAAAATAATGAAACGGCATGTCTCTCTATTAAACGTCTCTGACATCCATCTGACTGTGGGTTTCTCCAAATATGTGACTTTTCATAATAACATCAACATATTTGATTAATTTTTGCTTAAATACTGTTGCTGTTAAATCATGGCGATCAATCGGTGACTGGCTTTCCAAAAAGTCAACTGTAATCTCTGGCCACTGAAGGTTTCATGTAAAGATTACAAAAAGATTCAGGCCGCCATGATTGCAGACATTGAAAATAGCGTCTTGAGCATATTCGTGCATGTGACTCGGACTGCCAGCGAACGTAGCTGGTAATATGAAAATCCTTGCTATACCAGCGGCAGTCTGGTGATTAGCCACAACGTCCCATAGACGAATATATTTAACCTAATATAAAGAAGCCGCTCACATTCGAACTTCGCGAACATATCTATGATGAAACAGCTGGCGGAATCGTACAATGTTGTTTGACGTTCCCTCTCTCAGCATGGTGCAGTATGCATAAAACTCCATAGATGATACTTTTTTATGTCCTATTTCCTGTGCGAGGATCGGTTTGCTTTATGTTAAAGTGGTAAATCATCCTCGCCTTCCCAGAAGATAAGAGGATACTGCAAAGCATCGTATGACCGGCGTGTTTCTGAAATCCTCAGCAAATTTTCATTTCCTCTCAGAAGAATGGGGAAGTTGCATGAAATGTTTTTAAATTTTTTTTCGATAGTTTATATCTCTAATACACCGGTATGGGTATTCTTTTTTTCTAATTGTGCGTAATTCTTTTTAAAAAAATTATTAAAGTTGACACCACCAAAAAACGCTACGTCATAGCTCAAGAGTGATGTGACGTCACGCGCCATGAAACCAGAAACCATGCCTATCTCTTACGCTGCTTTTCATGATCTGTCTGCATAGAGATAGATGTTAGATGCCTAACATCTTTATCTATGATCTGCCTGTAATAAACATGTATGCTTACAATTATTATTTCATTCCCATGTATACAAGCACTAAGTATAATAAGACTTAATAAAGCATTCATAAGAGCACCAAAACATCACGAGAGAAGAAATAAAAATAGATGAAAGTACTGAGGAGCGATACTCGGTGCGAAATTAACGTCGGTTTCCATGACCTCATACTCGTACGTTATTCTTCGATTTTGAGCTAGCCGAAGAAGGAATGGACATGGGATACAATTAGTTTTATCGTTTGATTCTTCAGACGTAGCAAAACTTTGATCCGATTAAACTTTAAATTTCGCCCGGTTTCGATCACTTGTTCAAGTGCATTATTTACTCATGGATGTATACATCTTACCTTTGTTTCGGTGATTATCGACTATAATCCTGAATTCCACAAGGAGAAATATAGACATGAAAATAAGTAATAGAAGGACTCGTCTTTCGAACAAAATTTCGTGAGCTCTATTATTTTATCAATGATAGTTGCGTTTTCGTCTCTTCTCGTGGAGGCCGAGGAGGGGGGGGGGGCAATCGAAACGTCGGCGCTATGCTTTCATATGGTGCTGTAATTTTTAAATTATATCTGAAATGTAAAAGACTTTTCGGGAGTTGGCAAAAAATTGTACAACCACCAGAAAAAATAAAAAGGGAAAAAATGTGGATAAAAGTAATAAGATAAAATAAATAAAAGACTCTTTGACCACTAAAAAACAACAACTTTTGATCAATAAGTTGTTGGTTTTTTTTGTGATCAAAGAGTCTTTTATTTATTTTATCTTATATCTGAAATGATCGATTTTATTAGTTCGAGGAGCTTTTAAACAACCTGTTTGACTTGTGTAGTATCAATTTGTTACTGGATGGTTTAATTATGCATTAAAATACGCGAAGAAATAGCGGTATCGCTAAAAAGATACCATTTAGGAGCTATCCCCTTCCGTGCATGCGCAGTGGCAGAGCTGATCTACAAAGGCGTGTGTTTCAATGGCGTGGGACGTCACACATCGTTTTAGTTTGGGTACAGTGGCTAGAAGAAATAGTGTGTCCATTGCCGCTGATTTCGCGTCATCATAACTGATGACACCGCCAGATATCACGACAATCTAATGCGCCGACAATTACTCTATAATGCATGGGATTCAATGTAAGTGTAACAGCACGAACGCTTTAAAAATACTTGTTTAATAAAATAAAATAAGATTGTAAATTTGAAATAATATGCAGATAAACCTAATTAAATGAATTAGAAAGCAGTATTCGTTTTATTTATTATTTAATCGAATAGCTGTTGTTATAAAAAGTTAAGCGCAGAAGATAATTATATGGAAAAGTGTAATGCTTTTTAAATTGAAATGTTCTTTTTATATTTTACAATTTTTTCATATTTATAATTATGTTTTCTGTGATTTTATAAATTATGCTTTTTACAGTAATATTGTTAATTCCTCATTTTGTTCTGAACACTGTTTTTACGATCTAATTAAAAACCTATTTAATCATTTATAGTGTGATTAGTTTTTTATTATAATCATTTTACATATGGTAACTAAATAAAAACAAATATACAATATCTTATTGTGTACGTGTGAGTTTTAAAAGTTGACTTTTCTCATGTACTGCAATTTTTTCTTTGTCTAGTATTTTTACTAGAAAGTGCAAGCGCGTAAGAACGTAGAACTTGATAATGCTATTTGTTACTGCAGTGTTATGGAGATTGCATCCAACAGGATTTATACGTATCACAGACAAACATTTTGCAATATCATTTAGCATATCTGAATGCAATGCTGTTTCACTGTGTGAACGTACCTTCCACTTTCAAAATCAAATCAAATAATTCGGGATTTTAATTATTATATTATTATATTTTAAATTTTAATTTAGAGACACAACGAAACCGTAAAGCAAATGAAAACCAACCGAGAAATAAGAAAAATGGCTATTCAATTAAATAATTAAAAAAAGCGAATACTGCTTTGAAATTCGTTTAATTGGTTTATCTGCATGTTATTTCAAGTTTACAATCTTATTTTATTTTATTAACCAAGTATTTTTAAAGTGTTAATGCTGTTAAACCTACATTGAATGCCATGCATTATAGAGTAATTGTCGGCGCATTAGATAGTCATGTCATCTGGTGGTGTCATCAGTCATCATTACATTTCTCAGGCTGCATTTAGTATTCAATTGACACACTATTACTTCTAGCCACTGTAGTTTGGGGGCGTGGTTTTGCATTTTTAAAGTTAAGTTTGATAGCTTTTTTAATACTGTTAAGATTTTTAATGGCGATTTTCATATTCAGCGTACCGAAATCTATATAAAACAGGCCTTCTTTTTAAAAAAGAAATTCCATGCAACTTCCCCAATGGGTAATCGTACTCTTCCTGATCAACAATGAGTATGGCTACATCGTCAATGGTTGGGGCGTTAAAACGTCGTTCATGTTCACCAGATGCCCTCTTGTCTGCCCATATAACTACTTTGTACTTGACGGTAGGCAACCTTTCTAAAACTGTTTTAACTGAAAACGGTTGGCAACCTTTCTAAAACATTTTTATCAGGTGGTTGTGCGAATGAACCATTCTCTGCAGACTTAAAACGATGTTATGTCATACGCCAGATAAATTAGCACATCGTTGATCAGCCTCTAATATTTCATCGTCCATGAAGTAAACTCGTAGAAATATTGGATTGTGACATATGATGTCAGTTTTTTATATTTTTGTTAATCTGGGAATTATTGCTATTGATTTATTCACATTTTATTTATGCCTTATTTTATGAATCATTCTACTTAAGTGTCTTTTTCGTATTTTCTATATTTTTTTTAAAACATTACATTCTGTGTTTTCGTTTTGTTTTCTAAGCTTTGTTGTTTGGCAATGAACTTTTAAAATGTTTGTTATAAGCCTTTTTTAAGAGGCTTCAACAATGAGTTCTTTTGAGGAGTTAGAATTGTCGGGGAGATGAAATTCTCCATACTTTTCGGATGCTGCCACATCATGGCAATTGTTGCCACTGAGTTGTTTTGAGAATTAAGTAGTTAGAGAAAAATTCTGATTTGTTTTTTGTTATGGTTGTGGTTGTGTAAGCGAGTCTTTGAAATCTACTGCTGTCCTATCAGTATGCTAGTATAATAGGCCTATCATTTGATAGCGAAGATTATGTCGGATAGTGGGTCCTTTGGCCCGCTTGCTGTCAATCAGCCTGTTGGTTTAAGCTGTGAAGTGTAAATTTTCAAGGAAAGTGTTTTGTCCAGTGCTGATTTGATGATGTTTTTTTTTTGTTCCCTCTGCAATGAATGCAACCATTCTGCTAAAATGAACCGCCGATGCTCTTTTGTTGAGCTGTGTGCTGTTAATGTTCTTCTGCCCGTCGCGTTTGGCAGTGAAGCATTATGGTTTATATTTCAGCATTGGAAAATATCTTGCGACGAGTTGGTGGAAAATAAGTTAATTGACGGGCCTTGGAAATCCGTGAAGAAACGTTTTGCAGTCTCTGAGTTGCTACGGAAAATAGTGTTCTTAGCCAGCGCAAACTTTGTGCATTTGAGTTGTTTGCTGTTCGGAAGAACGTACCTGTACAGTGAGCTAGTGAATAGGTCATTCCGTATGGAATTGCACAATGAGAACAAAGAAAGCCTGTATTTTTTTAATGTAAATATTAGAAATGCCAGTAGTGGCGCCTAGAAGTGCTTGTGAGGTGGCACAAGAATCCTGCCATTTGTCGGCACCAATCGTTCTCGTGCAGAAGTAGAGTGTTAACTCAGCTCCAGTGGCTTCGCTTGAGCACTGGCTGACAGCCTCTTGTTAGGGCGCTGAAAACGAGTAGTTTAGAAGCCCGGATTTGTGTAATGGTTTCAGTTGACACCTGTTGGTTTTAAACCATTAGTAGATTTAGTCTGTGGAGAGGACTAAGAAGGGTTATTGTGGCTCCCCTTCATATTTGCATACTAAAAAGGGTGCACACGTTGTTTTCCGTATGTTGTGGGTGATTTGGGTGGCATTTCAGAGGTGAGGCTTGTGCAACAATCAGGTGAAGGCTGAGCACATGAGAAAGCTGAGTGAGCACAGTGGAGTTTTCTGCATGATCGGGGTATGCTGAACGCAGACCTTGTTAAGCCACAGGCAGGGTAGTCAATGAGAAGGGTGGAGAAACCTGTGCTTTTAGTTTCAGTGAAGTTAATTTAAATTTAGTAGGGGCCCCTAACTGCATTTTAGAATCTTATGATAATTGAATTATTGTATTTTTCTATTTTTGTGAATAAATCATAGCAACGTTTAGTTGTTTTTTTTATACTCCACAAAAGCCCATCGTCATCTTTTATTTACAGGTTCCGAACCCTTGATTGTTCTAATGTGGGTGTGTGGATATCCCCAAGTAATGGAACCTCCCCCCCCCCCCCTGGAGCCTTACATATTTGGCGCTCGAACCGGGACCTGTAATTCTGAGTTGCGGGATTTTTGATGGTGAAGATGGGGTAGTGTGAGTATTGAGTTGGTTCTTGTTCTGGGCTTTTTTGGTTTCGGTATGTGGTTGATGGTCGGGTATGTGTAGGGGTGGGACATGGCAGTCTGGGGTGATTGAAATGTGTAAGCCCATAGAGGGGCTGTGCATTGGGAATGTGGACCTGGGTAAGGAAAATGCACTGAAGGGTCTGATTTATGAGTTCCAGGAGTGTTTTGGGAATAAAGTGATCGAGGTACAGGGTGTTTCAAACTATCAAGCAAATATGTTATTGATAATTTTATATACGAACATAATTTCCTTAATTCATGCCAGCACAGGTTCACTCCAAATCAGAATGTTGGATGACCTGCTTGAATTCCTTTCCTCCGAGATGACAATGAATAAATATGTTACTTCAATATTTATTCATTTTACTAAAGCTTTTGATACAGTCCCCATTCATCTGTTACTGTACAAACTTAAAAATTCCTATGGAATTCGTAGTTTGCCACTTTCATGGCTCAGTGATCTAATAACTAATCGTAGTTACTATCTTACCCATCTCGGGAAAAATTCGTTTACATTCATCAGGAATTACGGGGTCCCACAGGGATCAATCCTTTCACCTCTGCTATTTAACTTATTTGTGAATGATCTTCCAGCCATTTTTAATTCCTTAAAACCAATTTTATATGCAGACGATATTTCTCTGTTGTTATCCCACTCCAAGATTTCTTCTTTGCTTTCAGCTCTTAACCCAGCGCTTGAGAAGCTAAGACAATGCTGTAACGAAAATTCTCGAAATATACCTCTGTCGCCTCCAATATACTATGGACACTCTACTATTTCTACTACTACTACAAATTTCACATACCTAGGTCTTACCCTGTCACCAGATCTGTCTTGGGATGCCCCCATATCGATAAATTATTATTTAAACTTAATTATCTCACGGGTATTATCTCACGACTTAATTATCTCCCTGCTAAAATTTTACTCTTAATTTACTACTCTTGGATTCACTCTGGTTTATGTTATGGGGTTTTGTTCTGGGGTGCTACTTCATCTACCAATCTTATAAGAATATTAAAATTGCAGAAATGGTTTCTTCGGACCCTTTTGCAACTTCCTAAATCCTCTTCAGTATCTAATTACTTTTTTTCCTTACGTATTCTTACAATCTACCAAATTTATTTTATCTCTTTATGTTCGTTTATTTATAAAATTTTCAATTCGATCTTACAGTTATCGTCCACTATTACGATTCGGCGTAACCTTGATAGCCATAATTATGGCACTCGCTTAGCAAATGAGATACGAATTCCAGTTTTTTGTTTAATTATCGAAACCGTAGTGTCTCACACGTCGGTATAAAATGCTGGGCCTTTTTGCCTTTGGAAATCCGTACACTTGCCCCTTATCCTCGTTTCCGGAGAATACTATGTAATTATTGTTTTCAGCATATTCTATTCAATACGAAGATTTTTTATTAGGATCTCTTTTCTGTTAACATTTAGGTATATTTAATTTGTTTTTTCCTTCTTTATAGATCTTAAGTATTATTGGCTAGATGTGCCTCTGTAATTGACTGTTTCTTTAATGTTTTAGTTTTTATTCTGTATTATTTATTTACTTCAATTTTCAGTTAATTCTACTATTATTTTGAGAGTTAAGCCTACTCAATCAGCGTTTTAATCTACTTGGTCGTACCATCTCTATGATGTTACTAACCTATGCACGTTTGATTAATTATTTTAGTTTTTTAACCCTTGGTTTATTTTACTTGTTTTATTGTATTGTGCCCAGTTGGCCAAACTTGTCGATTTATACCATACTGGCCTCGTTGGGCACTATTGTATATTTGTACCTTTTCTCTCTAATCCGCAAATAAATCGCACCCCATATTTGTCCAGCAGTACAAAATTCCCCATAGTACAAGGAGGCCTATAAACATCAAATATTGGAACTGGAAAGGGTTGGGGTGATTAAAGCGAGTATGAGCCCCTGGAATTCCCCAGTGCACATGGTGCCCAAGAATAATGGTGATGTGCACATCACACTCAACCTTCACAAGGTTAATGTGTGCACCACACAGGTAGATTTTCCGGCGCCCATCATGAGGATATACTAGAAGAACTGAACAGGCATAGATTTTTTCAGTGCTCGATCTAAATAAATGGTTTTTTCAGATACCCTTGATAGAGTCACTGAAAGAATGCTATGCCTTTCAGACTCCCTGGGGAAAATACCAACTAACTAGATTGCCCCAGGGAGGTAAAAACTCATCTCATCTCTTCCAGCAATATGTCATAAGGAAGTTGGGAGGAGAAATACATACCTTCTTAGACGACATCCTTGTTTCCACATGCATTTTTTCCACACTTGGAGGTGTTACGGTGGACTTTTGAAATGTTTCGGTCCAAGGGGCTGGTTATAAAACCAGTGAAATGCTAGTTTTGTACCCCTTGTGTCCAATAACTTGGGCATATTATATCTACCAAGTGTGCCAGCCCTGACCCAGATAATGTGAAGGCGATCTTGGATTTGAGCGTGCCCAAGAATGTTAGGAAGGTCAGAGGGTTAATTGGGTTGGTTAACTTCTATTGTTCCTTCATCAAAAACCTCTTGGAAATCCTCCTTCCTATCACAGAGTTGACCCGTAATGGGATGCCACTCCTTTGGAGTGATGCCTGTAGAATGGCATTCAGGAAGATTAAGGACAGGTTGACATATGCTCCCGTCGTGGTGGTCCCTGATTACAAGCTGAGATTTTTCCTCGCTACAGATGCATTTGTGCATAGAGTTGGGGCAGTGTTGCAACAGGAGCATGATGGAGTACTTAGAACTGTCACGTTCTTCAGCCATAAACTCCAGGGAAGACGGTTAGATTACTCAGTGATAGAAGAGGAAGCCCTGGCGATTTTCCTGGCCACAGAACAGTTTCGACACATTATCCTGGGGTTCCCCATAACAGTGATCACCGATCATATGCCATTGATCTTCATCCAGCGTGTGAAGGACACAAACCAGCGGGTCCTTTGCTGGGCTTTACAGCTTGAAGAGTTCAGCCTAGACTATAAGCATATGCCAGGTAGACTGAATTGTGTGCCTGACATGGTATCTCAACAGTGCATATACAGTGGTGGTCTGGGGTAATAAGGACTTAATGGACAAGCTGCAAGAAGGGGAGGCAGGTGACCCATGGTTAGCGGGAATTGTTGCTGAGTTACAGGTCCAGAATGAGGTGTCCTGACCATGAGGCCGGTTGGTGTTGGTGGAGGGCCTGGTGGCTCACTATGACCACAGACACCCAAATGCTCGTCCTAAGGTGTGTGTGTCCGGGGGGGGGGGTCTGGGAAAAATTACTGGTTAAATTTCATGATAGTATGATGGGTGGCCATTGGGGTGTAGACACTACTCTTTGTAAACTGAGGAAATTATATTTTTGTCCAGAGTTGCGTGCAATGTTAAGCAGAAGATTGAGGGTTGCACTATATGCCAGCGGTCGAAGAAAAACGTAGTTAAAGTGCCATGGCTAGCTACCCTTTTCAAAAAGTGGTAATCGATGTTGTGGGGCCTGTAAGGAGGTCCAAGATCAGCAACAACTACATCCTCATCATGACCAATGTTTTAACTCGGATAGTGGAGGCACAAGCTTTGCCCGAGCAAACCTCTGATACGGTCACTGGCGCTATCGTTAAGAGTATTGTTTTTAGGTATGGGGTCCCATCGCAGTTGATTAGTGATAGGCGCTTGAACTTTACCTCAGAAGTTTTTAACATGATGTGCTACGATCTGGGTATTACATAAGTTGACAACGTCATATAGGCCAACGTCTAATGGTCTCGCAGAAAGGAACAACAAGACCTTGTGCGAGACCATTATGGCATTGTGTGCGAATCCCCTGGAGAACTGGGACAAAGTACTATCGTTTTCGTTATGGTCCATGAGGACATGCTTCCATGAGTCATTGCAGGAGGTACCTGCTTACCTCTTATTCGGGTTTGATCCAGTGGCACCTCGTAGGTGGGGTGAGACTAAGGATGAGATAAATGGTTATGCCAGCATGGAGCAGTACCGCTCGGGCATAGTTCAGAAGCTGTTATCGTTTAGGGAAGAGGTAGGCAAGGCAAATCAAAACATCAGGAGGATAAGAGCGCATTAATAGAGGTAAAACAACTAGGTCATTGGACATTGGACAAAAGGTATGTTTACTAAGGAAAAGGGCTGTAAGGGTAAGTTTTCCTTCAAATACATGGGTCCTTTCAGGCTGGTGGGTAAGGTGACAGATGTCACATACCAAATTGAGGGCATAAAGAGACATGATTGGGTTACAGTCCATATTGATCGGCTGAAGTTATGGGTCCGCAACCTGAATAAATCTGCTGCTAGCAGAAAAAGGGGTAAAAGAGTCAATAAACCAATTACTGAACCAAGGCCGGAGTCAGAAGACACAGAATCGGATGTTTCTGTACTGCTAAGGAGGGGGTCTAGGTTGTCCCCGGTTGTGCGAGTTGATTCACCAGAAATTATGGAGCCTGATAGGGAAGAAGTGCCCAGTAGGGGTACCCAACCGCCTTGCGAGGGTGGGCAAGGAAGTCCAGTGATGCAGGGGCAGTACAAGCTGAGGCAACATGAACATGTAGATTACTGTAGCATTCTTAAAGGAAATAGGTGACTATAGATGTAAGACTTGGAGTTGTAGTTTGTTTAATAATAGTGTTATTGGTGTTAGTGAATGCTAAGGGTGTGAGTTTATTTATAAGGGGGATGTATGTGATATGTGATGTCAGTTTTTTTATTTTTGTTAATCTGGGAATTATTGCTATTGATTTATTCACATTTTATATATGCCTTATTTATGAATCGTTCTACTTAAGTGTCTTTTTTGTATTTTTCATATTTTTTAAAACATTACATTCTGTGTTTTCGTTTTGTTTTCGAATCTTTGATGTTTGGCAATGAACTTTTAAATTGTTTAATAATAATTATAAACAGGAGATGCTCTTCAAGCATAGGTAGTGATTTTTCGATTGAAAAATGGAAGGAAAAATTCTGCGACCGGGATTCAAACCAGGAACCTCGACTATCATGGCCGATGCCTCTACCGATTGGGCTATCGCAGACACCTGGACAGCCAAGCTGTCTCAAAGACAACCAAGTTGTCACGGTTGAAAGCCCAATGGGAGATGGGAACCTGGCCCACAGATGGAGAATTTCTCCACTCCAAACCATCAGAAAAGTTGATGAACTCACAAGTAAATAATGATAATTATAAACTGGAGATGCTCTCCAAGCATAGGTAATGATTTTTCGATTGAAAAATGGAAGGAAAAATTCTGCGACCTGGATTTGAACCAGGCACCTCGACTTTCATGGCCGACGCCTCTACTGATTGGGCTATCGCAGACACCTGGACAGCCAAGCTGTCTCAAAGACAACCAAGTTGTTATGGTTGAAAGCCCAATGGGAGACGGGAACCTGGCCCGCAGATGGAGAATTTCTCCACTCCAAACCATCAGAAAAGTTGATGGTTTGGTTGGTTTGTTTGGTATTAACGTCCTTTTCAACTGCTATGGTTATTTCAGGACGGCGTTATAGGGGCCACAAATTTTGCCTGGCAAGGGTTCTTTAACGTGCAGCCGGCAAACGACTACACGAGACCAATGGCTTTACTTCCCTTCCAAAGGAAGTACGTGATCTCAGGATTTCCCCCTGAAAAATCCTCGTCGTCCTCGGCCGGGATCGAACCCACGTACTCGGGCATCAGAGGCAATCACGCAACCGCTGAGCCACTGAGGCCGATGAAAAGTTGATGAACTCACAAGTAAATAATGATAATTACAAACTGGAGATGCTCTCCAAGCATAGGTAATGATTTTTCGATTGAAAAATGGAAGGAAAAATTCTGCGACCTGGATTCGAACCAGGCATCTCGCCTATCATGGCCAACGCCTCTACCAATTGGGCTATCGCAGACACCTGGACAGCCAAGCTGTGTCAAGGTGTCTTTAAGACAACCAAGTTGTCACTTGAAAGCCCAATGGGAGACGGGAACATGGCCCGCAGATCAAGAATTTCTCCACTCCAAACCATCAGAAAAGTTGATGAACTCACAAGTAAATAATAATTATTATAAACTGGAGATGCTCTCCAAGCATAGGTAATGATTTTTCGATTGTAAAATGGAAGGAAAAATTCTGCGACCTGGATTCGAACCACGAACCTTGACTATCATAGCCGACGCTTCTACCAATAGGAGGTATCGCGATATGCGGCTTCCCTGTCTAACCCACTCCTCAGAGCAGACGGCACATGCGCAGCGCATGTACCGTGTGCAGTTGATGACGTGATTGTAGGCAGAATTTCAAAATGGAGGAGTAGCACATGATGTTTTGCTATTACATTTGAAATGTGTTTAATTGTCAGTGTGTAACTCATAGGTACAATTCGGATACTAGAAAAACGAAAAACTTAGTCATGTTTCCATGGATAAAACGTCAACTTTCAATCATTCCCTTCACCTTCTGAAAATAGAAAAAGAAAACTGTATTTGGATGTACTGCGAAGAGAGACACCGCCCACAGGAAGGAGAAAAAATTTCTATTGCGCATGGGTAGAGCTTGAGCACTGTAAGGAAGCCGCATATCGCGATACCTCCTATTGGGCTATCGCAGACACCTGGACAGCCAAGCTGTCTCAAGGTGTCTTAAAGACAACCAAGCTGGTCCAGGTGTCTGTGATAGCCCAATCGGAAGAGGCGTCGGCCATAATGGTAGAAGTGTCGGCCATGATAGTCGAGGTTCCTGGTTCGAATCCAGGTCGCAGAATTTTTCCTTCCATTTTTCAATCGAAAAATCATTTTAAATTGTTTGTTATAAGGTATTTTTTAAGAGGCATCAACAATGAGTTCTTTTGACGAGTTAGTATTGTTGGGGAGATGAAATTCTTCATGTTTATTGTATGCTGCCTCGTCATGGCAATTGTTGCCGCTGAGTTGTTTTGAGAATTAAGTAGTTGGAGAAAAATTCTGATTTGTTTTTTGTTATGGTTGTGATTGTGCAAGCGAGTCCTTGAAATCTACTGCTGTCCTGTCGGTATGCTAGTAATATAGGCCTATCATTCGATAGCGAAGATTATATCGGATAATGGGTCTTTTGGCCTGCATCTGTCAATCAGCCTGTTTGTTTAAGCTGTGTAGTGTAAATTTTCTAGGAAAGTGTTTTGTCCAGTGCTGATTTGATGATGTTTTTTTTCCCTCTGCACTGTATGTTGTGCAACCATTCTGCTAAGATGAATCGCCGAAGCTCTTTTGTTGAGCTGTATGCCGTTAATGTTCTTCTTCCCCGTCGTGTTTGGCAGTGAAGCATTTTA
Organism: Rhysida immarginata; assembly: GCA_023313115.1. NCBI lineage: Eukaryota > Metazoa > Arthropoda > Chilopoda > Scolopendromorpha > Scolopendridae > Rhysida > Rhysida immarginata. Next base: position 511,622 of record JAHWFO010106624.1, read on the forward strand.
GTTTGTATTTCAGCATTGGAAAATATCTTGCGACGAGTTGGTGAGTTTTATAAGAAGTTATTTGACGCGCCCCGGGAATCCGTGAAGAAATGTTTTGCTGTCTCTTGAGTGGCTACGGAAAAATAATGTTCTTAGCCAGCGCAACCTTTGTGCGTTTAAGCTGTTTGCTGTTCAGAAGAACTTAGAACAATTTGTACCTGAACAGTGGACTAGTGAGTATGTCATTCCATATGGAATTGCGCAATGACAGCCTCATGTTATGGGCGCTTAAAACGAGTAGTTCAGAAGCCCGGATTTGGTTAATGGTTTCAGGTGATACGTGTTGGCTTTAAGCCATTAGTATATTTAGTCTGTGGAGAGGACTAAGAAGGGTTATTGTGGCATCCCCTTCACATCTGCATACTAAAAAAGTGCACACGATGTTTTCCGTACATTGTGGGTGGTTTGGGTGTCATTTCAGAGGTGAGGCTTGTGCAGCAATCAGGTGAAGGCTGAGCACATGAGAAAGCTGAGTGAGCCCAGTGGGGTTTTCTGTACAATCAGGTTATATGCTGAGCGTGGACCATGTTAAGCCACAGGCAGGGTAGTCAATGAGAAGTGTTTTCTGCCAAGGTTGAGAAGCCTGTGGCTTTAGTTTCAGTAAAGTTAATTTAAATTTAGGAGGGGGCCCTAACTGTATTTTAGAATCTTATGATAATTGGATTATTATATTTTTCTGTTTGTGAATAAATCATAGCAACATTTAGTTGTTTTGTTATACTCCACAAAAGCCCGTTATCTTCTTTTATTTACAGGTTCTGAACCCCTGATTGCCCTTAGGTGGGTGTGGTGTTTGCCGAATTTTCATGATTATCACCAAAAATCACCGAAATGGAGGGTTTTTGTATTTCGGGCACATACGTGGCAGGAATGTTGTGTTTCGGGCACATACATGGCCAAGTAATGCAACCTCCCCTCCCCCTGAAGCATCACAGGATTGTCACCTGAAGGGGAAGAAGTGATCCAGCTTTGTGGCAAATTTGACCCTGTACCTTAAAAGTAGGCAAGAATCGACCATCTTTTACTATTGATAACGCGCCAAACGATGTCATTTCGAAGCTTGAATTGTATGCCTATCTATTTTTTAGAAAATGTTGGCAATCTGCTGTGTTACCAGAAAAGAAGGATAACAGTGGCAGGCTGGAGGCTATTTAAGTGCCAGCAGCTTCACTTTTCCATTAGAGCAGCATATTCCTGGTGGTTCACATTTATATGTATTTGCCTGACAATGGTTACTTACGACATTCATCCTTCCTATGAGGATTTTAGGGTGATTACATTAATCGTATTCAGATTTGTAATTAAATGCCCCTAATTTTAAATCAGAATGTCGATTCTCCACCCTTAATTCTTCCATTCTACGTCGAACTCGTTGTACACGCAGCTCTCTCTCCTCTAAAGTTTCCCTTGCCCTTGACGTTGAAGCTTGCATACGCTTCTACTGTAGACAGTCTGCTCTGTATGCTTTGAAAGTCAAGTGTGCAAAATTTCATCAAGATCTGAATAAACCTGTAGATTTGTATAATAAACAAACTTACAAACCCACACATCCACCCACAAACAAACATTCTTCTTTATATATATTGATTTATTACTTTTTATAACTCCCCCCTTTAAAACGATGATCATTAAGGCAAGCATCGCAACTGACAAAAAAGACAGGTCCTGGCATTGAAAAGTCACTTGATCTTGTTAGTCGAAGCAACAATGTAACCTTCATTGTGTCTAACAAACAAAAAATACTGATTGCTAAAATCCAAGATGGGAACAATGAAGATTACATTGTTGCTTGGACTAAGATGGTCAGGTGTCATTTCAGTGCCAGAGCCTATCTTTATTGTTGGTTGCGGCATGTATTA
>JAHWFO010106624.1:513529-565033 GCA_023313115.1 Rhysida immarginata
CCTGAGCGCAGATACGTCATACATTAAAACTTTATAGATAGTCATCCTTATCGCTTTTCTACCAATAATAAGCCCTAAATTATGACTAGGTATGATGATGTAACAATGTACGAAATTTTCGCGCTCAGGCTTTGAGTAGAGGTGGTGTTGCCCTTGCGCGGAAAAATCACCTGATCATCTTAGTCCGAATAACATTGTAACATTCATTGTTTCCATCTTGGATTTTAATAATCAGCAATTTTTCGTTTGTTGGTCGACTAATGATGATGTAACAATGTATGACGTTTTCGTTATCAGGCCTTCTGTCTAAGAGGTGTTGATTGTACACACATGCAAACAGACAAACATAAACCAAATCTATTTCATATATATTTTTTTATTTTATTTTTTATTTTATATAATTTGATGAAATCCAATGCATCCATCCCCGGCTTGTATGACCTGAGGCCGACGAGTTGGGTCCCTGGATGAATATGGATTGACGATTACTGTATGATGGTCGAGCAGCCGGGGAGGGGGGGTGTGAAGACCGTGTGTCACTGATGGTCGCCTATCCAGTGACTAGCCATGCCTGATGTTGCTTAACTTCCAGAATTGATGTATTCAGTGGAAGTCCACCAGGCCACAGCCTCCCCCATTATTAATTTTTTACGTTTTTGAAAGACTTATTTCCAGTTTTAGATTTTTTCCATCATTGTGGTAATATTAAACAATTGCTTGTTAAATTTCAACTTTATAACTTACTTCCATGTTGCATTTTAAAACCAGACAATCATGCAAACATTTTGCTTTATATATAATATAGATATATCGATATTCATAATGATGGCAGGGCATATTAAAAAGAGGTATCTCATGACCAACAATGCATAGTAAAGTTTGTGCAACAATAAGTATCAACAATCAAATCAACACGCATTGCACCAACACAATGCATGGACTAAAAATATAATCTTCTAAGTGGTTGGTAATGCATTTCTTAACGATATTAATGGAGGCCTTACAGTACAACATTAGAGAAACCATTGTGGCATTCACTAGTTTCGGCTTTTATTCCCACCTTCATCAGGATACACAGAAAATTGGCACGCAGTGTCACATGCAGATAATAAGCAAATGAGTATTACGCAGTGGAAAGGAACTCACGATAACAGGAGGCGTAAAGATATAAATGTAAATGTTTACTAAAGGGAAATAAAACACAAAAATGTAAACATTTCTAATAGGCCAGGTTTGAACCTTTTCCTTAAATGAAAAATGGAAAGAAATATGCTATGATGCAGATTTTCGGTCTCAAGAGTTCAGTGCACTTAATTACACTTAATATTGCCTAAATATTATGTATTGTTAGGGTCCTTACTGACTATTGACATGAAAGGGAATAATATCACTACAATACTTTAAACACGTCGCAAATAGGGGTTGAAACTACTTTCATTACAGCAGTCATGAACTCCATCGCGCACCAACAAATCACTTATCAGAACTAGTATGAAAACACTTTTGTTGAACACTGATATTGATGAATCACATGAACCAAATTCACTAACCCACAATCAAGTAGGCTTCACATATCAGATGAACAGGTGTATGGATGTTGATAATGAACAGGCGTGGATACACTCGGGAGCTGCAGCATAAAAATACACAACATTAGCTGTTACAGCAACCCATATAAAGAATCACTAAATTTCATCACTAAGTTTGGTGCTAAGAAGAATGGAGCACACACACACTAAAAATTCACAACTTGTCAGTGACACAATTATTTAGCAAGGTGAAACCGAGATGCCGGTCAAGGTAAGCTTCTATACCGTAAGGCCACGGCCCTTGTACCCTCGAATGAACTCGTAGTTCGCTGTATCCGAGCTCCGGAAAACAACGTTTCACTAATTGAAAATTCAGGCCTAATTGAAAATGGGCACTTACCAGTATAAGCTTTCTGTGTTCCAATATCCAAGCCGGCAAATGTGGAGTACTCGCAGAACTGGCAGGATTTGGCTCGCTCTCGCTTTGGCTGACATCTTGCCACGCTGGCAACTTCGCAATAGTGGGGGCTCTCTCGTTCGACGCCGCTGTCGCCTCGCTCTTTACCATCGAAGGTCGGGAAGCTAACCCTGTCGGAAATGATTCTTTGCTGCCTTCCCTGCTTCTCCTTATCGCCAGAAGAATTCTGCTATGCTGAGCTGCCTTCTCCCTTCTCCAAAAACCTTCATTTGATCTCGATCTGCTGGCTCCATTAGAACGAATGCCTCGATGGTTGCTTTCCCAATCATCATGACGAATCTCCCCAACTGTCGCTGATTGGCTCCTCCTGCGTGTTCCTCATGTTGACGTCCTCGGTTTCGTCGTCCACCTTCCGGTTTCGATCGATGGAAAACCTGGGTTCGGTATTGATGGACGACGTCATCGGAATTCTCGATGTCAATACCGCAGACTTTCAAACGCAGACTTTCCTGCGTGTTAATGACGTTGAGCTCCGCAGTCCCCAGTCGATGATGGCGGTTTCTTTTCCGCTGATTTCCCTGCCTATTTTTCCCAAAAAGGCATCTGGGCGAGTACTTGCACTCTTGGTGACTGGCTTGAGGACCAAAACAATTTCCAGAATTTAGTTCTTGTCTCGCTTTACTGCATAACTTTCCGTAGTTATTAGGCCTCTTCTCATGCCAGATCTGCTCACTGTTCGCCTGAGTCTCATTACTTGTGTTCATTCTATGGTGACATCACTTTTTATGACTGTAGGAATTCTGCCACTTATTCTTTGTCACACGATATTCCTTCTGAGAGTTTGAATGTCTTTCATGTTCGTATTGCAGCCTTACACCACAGATTCTGAAATGTTGAGAATGGCAGGGTGAGGAATCGCAAGGCTGTTTTTGGGACGTTTCTTTCTTTTGATGATGCCTGTAGCCTTTTCTACGACGTTTACGCCGTCTTTCCTACTTTGTAGATGACACTCCCAACAACTCTTCTATCCTAGCCAGAGTATTTTGGATCTCTGCTAATGTTCTTGCGATAGACACTTGAAGATCCATGTATGAAGAAGGGTTACTAACGCTGTCTTTACTTATCAAACAAGGCCAGTCTCCCATGTACTTATCGCACACTCGCGTTTTACTATCCACCTTCTTCTCAGAGTCTTCTTCTCTTCCTTCGTAATTAGATTCATATGGCGTAGTCGGAGCTGTAAGTTTTAAATTTACTTGGTGAATCTTAGCTATTACCGCTCCCATGCAAACGTAATCGCCAATAGATCTGTTTGTGCTGCAATAGATAATTAGTCCATGCATTGGAACTAACTCCCGGGTCAGAGCTAGCTCTAGGAGCATTATTTTGTTCCTTACCTCCATTTTGGTTCCTTACATGCATTTTCAACCAACCAAGTACAATAGTGGAGTCAGTCCAGAAGAATCACTGATCAAACATAATTTGCAGCGCAGAAGTAACCTGCTGGGCTAAGCAGGCGAGAGTGAGAGCACCACAAAGCTCTTGTTTGGGAAAGGATATAGACTTATAGGAGCCACTTTGGCTTTCGAACGCAATAAATTTGAGAAAATAGCACCATTTTGATCAACAGAGAGCACATACAGGGTGGTTATAATTAAAGTAACACCATTTAAACCCTTCTAGCGACCGTTCTGGTAATCAGATTTTGACGAAACTTGAGATATATATTATACAGACCACGGGGAAGAGAAGTTTGCAATAAAAAAATTAGTTCACATTTTGACCACTACGTCAAAATATGGCGCATGAATAATAACAAAAACAAGTTAGAAGCAGAGAAATTTATAAAATCAGAGCATTTGTTTAATGTGCATTCCATTTGTGTCAACGACATGTTCAAAGTACATTATTGCATGCTCCACAGTAGAGCGAAGGGTTTCCTGAGGAATCGCAGTGATATGGCGTGCTATGCTTGCTTTCAATTCAGGGACAGTCCGTATTCTTCCTCCATAGACATTATCTTTCACAAATATGCTCACAACCAAAAGTCACAAGGGTTTAAGTCCGGTAGACATGGAGGCCATGTAGTTGGAAAAGTTCTCGAAATCACCCCATCATCTCCAAAATGAACATGAAGCAGTTCCTTCACTTGTCGTATAATGTGGGGTGTTGCATCATCTTGCATAAAGACATTAGAGTCTAAACATTGTCTTTCTTGTAAAGCAGGAATGACTTTCTGCTGCAGAAATTCGCAGTAACAAGCACCAGGGATTGAACATCTTTTAGTGCCTTGAGGAGTGTTCTCTTCAAAGAAAAAGGGGCCAAGAATGAAATGTGAAGTGAATCCGCACCATACAGTCACGTAATCAGAGTGCAAAAGCTTTTCATGTACAACCATCGGCTTTTCAGTACCCCAGATGCGACAGTTTTGAACATTCACTGCTCCGTCTAGTGTGAAATGCGCTTCATCTGACCACAAAATGTCCCATGGCCATGCATTATCGACGGCTATTCTAGCCAGAAACTGGCAAGCAAAATCAGTGCGTCTTTCTGGATCTTCGTGAAGCAACTTTTGAACCACCTGGATCTTGTATGGATACCACTTTAAAATGGAATGCAAAACTTTTTGTTCCATAAACCATGGAATAGACAAATCACGTGTGTAGTGATTACGTGATACGATTCTCGCGCACTTGCTGAAGAATATTGGGATCTTGAAGCACTCTCTACTACAGCAGCAGCAACGTCTTCCACAGTCTCATTTGCAATTCGTTTCCGTCCTCTCCCTGGCAGCACACCCAACTCACCAGTTTCTTCAAATTTCTTAATCATCTTTTTTAAACCATTAATGGACATAAGCCCATTTTGCAAGTTTTTCAAACGTCGATATTCTCTTAGTGCAGCAGAAGCATTATTGCAGTTCTGGTAAAACAACTTCACCAATACCTTTTAGCTAAAGCCATTGTGAAGAATAACTTTACATTTAATTTCACTGTCAGTTTAAAGCTTTTTTAATTTTACATATCATTTGCATAATGTCTCTGATTGAGTAAAAATTCTCAGATAGTTTCTTATATGAACAGCGCCATATTTTGATGTAGCGGTCAAAATGTGAACTAATTTTTTTAATTGCAAAATTCTCTTTCCCATGGTCTGTATAACATATATCTCAAGTTTCATCAAAATCTGATTACCAGAACGGCCGCTAGAAGGGTTTAAATGGTGTCACTTTACCTGTAGATGCAGGTGCCATAGTCCTTGACGGACGCGTCGGAGAAGACATGAAGATGTACACTTTTCAGTTCATCCCAGATGATACGTCTGGGGAAGGCAACTTCGTTTAGGGCGGAAGATCATCTTTCAAGTTCAACCATTGAGTGGACAAGGAGCGAGGAATATTATCGTCCCATGAAAGTTTCTCTAACCAAAGCGCTTGCAACATCATCTTGGTTATAATAGTGCAAGGGCTTAGCAAGGCAACAGGGTCAAAATTCAGCGAGATGTCAGTCTGGATAGCACGTTTAGTTATCTTTTTTGGAGAGGTAAGAGAAATAGAGAATGTCAACTTATCATCAAGTGGCGACCAATGCAATCCAAGAGTCTTTGTGCTCTCATGCGAGCCAATATCAACTATGATAGGATGAATGTCGGACTCCATGAAGTCTGAAAGAATTAGAGGCTCGTTCGAGATCCATTTTCGTAAGTTGAAGCAACCAGTTTGTAAAGTAGCAGATAGGTTTTTGCACAGCACCTTTGCTGTGGAAACGTCATTCGCTCCACTGAACAAATCGTCAACATAGAAATCTTCTTTTATGATTCGAGAAACCTCAGGAAAGGATTGTGCGCATTCAATACCCAATTCGAACAAACATCTAATTGCTGAGAAGCTAGCAGAAGCAGTACCATAAATAACAGTGTTCAGATTATAGGCTTTGATGGCGTCATTTGGATCAGGTCTCCATAAGATGCGCTGCAAGGGTCTTTGAGAATCATCAATCAAAACTTGGTGATACATCTTTTCTATATCAGCAGAGAAGGCATAGACATGTTTGCGAAATCGGATTAGAAAACTGAACAGATCCTGTTGAATGGTAGGGCCGACCAATTGTAAGGAGTTAAATGATTCACCAGATGTAGTGGGAGCAGAAGCATTGAAAACGACACGAAGCTTTGTGGTTAGGCTATCTTCGTGGAGAATGCCATGATGAGGTAAAAAGCAGGAAACCTCAGAAGGTGCAGGATCGCAATCGGACATGTGGCCCAAGTCTTCATATTCTAGCATGAACTGTGCATAACGTTGATGCAAGACAGTATTGGATGCAAATTTTCTTTCAAGATTTAGAAGGGAATTTTCAGCTATTTTGTATGAGTCATCTAATATTCTGGAGCCTTGTTAAGAGGAATACTGACAATAAATCGACCACTATAATCACGTTTGGTATGGCTCTTGCAGTGAGATTCGCACTCGTCTTCTTCCAAGGTGCGGAACTTAGTGGTAACAAGTTCTTCCATTTTCCAGAAATTTTCCAATTGCACTTGAATGCGAACAGAGCTGCGACTAAAGTTACAACGAATGTCTTGGGGGGTAGTGCAAGGAAACAAGCCAGGTACAATTCATCCGAAATGAGAAGCTTGCAGAATAGGCATTCTGGCTCCAAGTGGATTGTGCCGAGTGAGAACAATTTGCCAGAATGAATTTACTCCAAGGAGAATGTCGATTTTTCCAGGGACACTGAAGCAAGGATCAGCGATCTTCAGGCCGTGAGGAATGTTTATGTTAGCAAGATCAATCGGCGTATTGGACAGATGACCAGTAATCTGAGGAACAACTAACATTGAGATTTCAAGTGGTAATTGGAGGCTCCAGAGTGCAAAAGAATTTCACAACGACAATGGGCACTGGTAGTAGAATTGGTGATGCCCTGGACTTGGATGTTGACTGGAGTTTGAAGCAGCTGGAGCTACTTACATAGAGAAGAAGTTACAAACGATGAAGTGCACCACAATCAAGTCGAGCTCTCGCCTGATGAATTTGACCTTGATGATCAACAACATTCACAACAGCAGTGGAGAGAATAGCACATTGTTCGGAAGAGGACAATGCCGAGAGGGTGACTGTATCGTTTTCAACAACTGAGTTCTCGGGGGTGGTTATGGGATCAAGATGTAAAAGAGTATGATGTCTAGCTTTGCACTTATTGCAGCTGTGCTTAGGGCTACAGTTCATAGCGAAGTGACCTTTAGAAAAGCAATTTATGCAGCATTTTAAATTCTTTATTTTAGCAAAACGTTCTTTGACAGGCATAGATTTGAAAATGGAACAAGAGTATAAGTTATGATCTATATTCCAGACCAGACAAGAGGACGACATCGAGACGAAACTTCTAGACATGGCGGATCGTTCATTTGTGGGTTTAGCATGTCTTTGTTCTAGAGTTTCCAATAAAGAGGCCTTGTTTTCTAGAAATTTAATGAGATCATCGAAATAAGTTGGATCAGAAGTAGCAGTCTTGTTTTCAAATTCCTTTACGAGTGGAGTTATCTAATTTGGAGTTGATAAGATAGACAAGGAATGGATCTCTCTAATGCTCTTTATTGATCAAAGAATTCAGAGATCGAAGATTTTTCTTGGCTGAGTCAATCAAGGTGCATAGTCTAGCAGAGGATTCTTTGGTAATGGGCTCTAGATCAAAGATGACCTTCATATTCATTGTCATAGAGATCATGAAGACTGTCCCAAGCAATAATGTATTTGTCACCAGTGAAGGTGAGATTCTTAACAACATCTGCCGCTTTGCCAGACAGCGAGGCACGCAAGTAATGAAATTTTTGTATATTGCTGAGTTTGCCATTTTCATGAATCAGACTCGCAAATAGATCTTTAAAGTTCAGCCAGTCTTCAAACTTTCCACTAAATTCTGGTAGTTTAATGGTAGGCAACTTAATTAAATTAGATGATGAATGAGAATGGCGTGAACTGCGATGTGAACTTGCAGAACTGGAGGAGGAGGTTGGGCAAGTTATAATTCTACTTAACAAAAACTCAGCATTAGTAATTATGTTAACGTACTTAGCTTCAAATTCTGCAGATTCTGAGTCGTTGTCGTTTGTTTCATCTGCGTGGATTTCTAGTTGAATCTCATCAAACGAAGCGAGTAATGGTTCCACGTTGAGCAGCCATTTACGTAATTGAATAGCATCAAAGTTATTCAATGGTGCAGAAGGATTTGCACATGAAAGTTCATGTACAAAGGATTCGAAATGAGTCAGCTTAGCTTTGATGGAGGTGCGTTTTCTTTTAGTATCCATTGTGTTTGATGAAGCCAGCAGGTTGAATCAGGAGGAGATGCATAGAAACAAGATGGCGGAAAGGCGGGAAAACAAAAGCAATGACAGGAATGACGAATCAGTGTTGAGCAAACGACAGCATGGCGCGGCGAGAAATCAGTCACAAACACGAAGAACAATCAGGCACATCACGATGTCTTCTCAATAAAACTCAAATTCAACAGTTCGAAGGACCTGGAGCAATCATCAACTGAGTGCATGAGAGCAAAGCACTCGAGAGAAATAACTTCGACAGTTGCAAATAAAATCCAGCTTGAAGGACCAAAATGTTTATGTTAATTATATTGACATAATTAAGGAAGAGTTTACTTGCGATTCATGAGCTCATAGAGTTGTATTTGGCGAAAGAAACGATGGCATTTCACACGAATATAGGGGAGCAAAAAACAAACGTTGTTTATTCATTGAGTAGTACAATAAGAAGAGGGAGAACAAGTAACACCACATAGTGACAAAAACAGGAAATAAGCAAAAATACGTAAAAGTCCTTAACAATATTCGATAGGAAATGATGATAAACAAAAGACGATAGAGCTCTTTTTCATTTTCTAAATACTACGTTCGAGAAAATCAATTTTTCGATTAAAAAATGGGGGGGGGGGGGGGTTAAGAAGTGCAGATAAAACGATAAAAATAGATGACATCAGCGCTTCGGCTACTTTCCTATACCTTCCTCGGGAGGATTAATTTCTTGTTAATTAATGCATTGATGAAGATTCCTGTTGAATATTTGTTTAATAAATAAAAATAACTTAAATAAATAAAGAATTAATTATTCCTAAAAGTTCACATTCCCTCTCACTAATCACAAAAAATAAAGCTATATATATAATCATTTATAATCTGTGTCATCACCTGAAAGTCAGGCTTGAGAGGGGGATAGTGGAAACACCCTAACCTAAATTTTAAGCTAATCCAGCTGTCGCTTCTGCATATGTAAAGCCGTGGCCACATCTTCTTGGTAGCTATGGCTAAACTAGCTTTGTAGTGCGTATGGGATATTATGCTTTGTGGATCGTCATATATTTCTTTAATTTAAACAAGAAATTAAGCCTCCCGAGGAAGATATAGCAAAGTAACGGAAGTTCATCAATTTTTACCCCTTCATCTACACTTTTATCAAAAAATTATTTTCTAGAACTTAGTACTTAGAAAATATAAAATAACCCTATCTTCTTTCATTTCTCATCATTTTCGATCGAATGATATATCACATGCCATATGTTGCCAAACTTCTAAAGACCAAATGACAGCCACCCCCACAACTCCAACCCCGATTTGGCCCAAACTTCATAGGAATGTAGATTTTGCCTAGATGACTATGCATATCGAATTTCATTCCTGTGCACACCTACATACCACATAAATCACTTGGTCCCCTGTAACTCCCACCCCCATAATTCCGACGCAGTGGGCCAATCAAAAGCAAACTAAATAGTGAAGGTACTCATGCCCATAGTAAGCTACATTCCGAATTTCAACCTTCTACCTCAAAAAATGTAGAAATTATGAAGGGGAAAGATGGACAGACTGACATTGTGAAACCAATAAGAAGCTCCATTCTTCAGCTACTTATTAATATTCCGTGCTAAAGTGGATTGTTGTTTGTTATTGTTGGTTTGGCATATTGTTGTAGATAGTATTATTGTTGAATTTATAAATTTAAATATATACTGTACTGATGCATGAAAAATTGGTGCGAACTGGATAGAAAAGTAGCGAAAAACCTTTCCCGGACCATGTTAAAGAATCATGAAAATTTTACGCCCATTGGTTTCACAGCTGTAGAGATTAACGCGAATATACAGGGTGATTACAGGCGTACCCCGATTTACGACGGGGTTCCGTTCCCGAAAGTCCGTCGTAAGTCGAAGCCGTCGTAAATCGAAGCGAAATTAACATGGTGTCTACATAGATGTTCCTAGCCATTCAAAAATGGCGAGAGAGAGAGAGAGAGAGAGAGAGAGAGAGAGAGAGAGAGAGAGAGAAGGTAACCACATATATCCCCTACTGAATAACCAGAAATCATTTTTATTTCTCATGAAACACGAGTAAGAACTACAGTAAAATAATACTGATAATAATATAAATGTACATGAACATACAGAATGTACGTAGGACTTCCTATGTGTCACTTGTGGAAGGAGTGCCTTTTGTGAAATGATATCAGTGAACAAAGGCATGTGATGGCGATCTGGTTCTGCACTCTCAAAATGAGCAGTTTCTCCATTTCCTCCATGAAGTGGTCATGGGCCATCGTGATCGTCTTAGCCGAAAAGGAACCAGCATATGCTCCAACTTCCAAGTTTGACACGGTCCCAAGGAGTTAGCAATAGACTGCACACTTTGTCCTGCACGTTGCCGCTTAATTTTGTCCAGCTTTGTTTCCAGTGAAATCGATTTTCTTTGTCTTTTCGGCTTGCTCTCACTGGATAGTGGAGAATGGGAAGCACGCTTTGAGGTCATTGTCCCACAAAGGTGTTTTTAAATTTTATGTTTTTGTTTTAGTTTCAGTTTTTGCATCACCTTTAATTGCTGCCATCTACCGTCGTAACATCGTATCGTCATAAATCGAATCGTCGCAAATCGGGGTACGCCTGTATAAATAAAGTTACGATTTCAAAAATCGATAATTTGAAAATATTTGTCAGAATGACCTGATATTTTAGCAGAACAATCGTGAGGCAATGGAATTTTGTTTGGCAAAGGAAAAAAAATAGTTCCAGAATCTGCCGATAGATGGTGCTGGCAGGGTAATTGCAGGGGAGAAACCAAAAATGGATTCGTGAAACACAAGAATGTTGTTAGCCAAAAGAAAACAATAGAGTTCAGGGATTTACGAAAAATTTATTAGCGAAAAGACAAGAATACGTGTTTACAGCGACAACAGTGATAATTTTTCGATTGAAAAAATGGAAGAAAAATTCTGCGAACCGGATTCGAACCAGGAACCTCGACTATCATGGCGACGCCTCTACCAATTGGGCTATCGCAGCACCCAAACAGCCAAGCTGTCACAAGGTGTCTTAAAGACAACCAAGCCCAATGGGAGGCGAGCTCCTGGCTCTCAGATCGAGAATTTCTCCTACCCAAACCATCAGAAAGTTTGATGAACTCACAGATAATAATAATAATTATAAACTGGAGATTGTCTTCAATTGAAAAATGATTACCTGTGTTTGGAGACAATCTCCAGTTTATAATTATTATTATTAACAGTGATAATGCCAAAAAACAGAGCTTCATGGAACAAACATCTTACTGATGATTAAGGCAGTTGTTGTTCGATATGCCCTCTGCCTTGTTCCGCTACTAATTAGAAGCGCAAAATGGCATGCTCCACAACAGATCGGAGGGTATCTGTACTGATGCAATGTGTGATGCTTGCCTTCAAGTCGGCTAGAATCTCAATCCGTCCGCTGTAAACAACATTCTTCAGGTACCCCCAAAGCCAGAAATCACACGGGTTTAAGTCGGGGGAACGTGGCGGCCACGTTGTTGGAAAATGGCGGCTTATGATCCTAGCATCTCCGAAATGAGCACTCAGCAGCTGCTTCACAGGAGTAGCAATGTGCGGAGGAGCGTCATCTTGCATGAATATTGTGCGATCCACACACTAACGCTGCTGAAGTGCCGGAAGGACATGGTTACACAAAAGTGCTTCATACCGCTTGCCAGTAACGGTGCAGGTAACGGGACCCGCGTGTGTGATCTCCTCGAAGAAAAATGGAACGACGCACAGTGGAGTATTTGACACTAAAAGCTGGTCATAACTGTTTTTTTCCTATTTATATGTGACAATCGCGATTGTAAGTAACTGATACGAAGAAAACCGTTATTATGTCTTAACGATTAATGTAAAGAACGATTTTTACGTTTTTTTCGTTTTTTCCTCGTTTTTTACGTTTTTTATTTGTTTATTTTATTTTATTAATTTTTTTTCCTGAATTATTTGCGTGCGCGCGCAGTTTTAAAAAAATTCATAAAAAATAAAACGCTGAACTTCCTCTACTTTTTTCTTTTCAGCTAACATGTTAAGATGTTATATAGCAAAATTCCATTTCATTTTCTGCTCGGACGAACCCGGAAACATAACAAAAACACTAATTTGTAAAATTTATTGACTGATTTTTTTTCCACTTCAAATTACACCTCAAAGAAGACAAAAAAAATTATTCCAAGGACATTGTAACAAGTGAATAATACAGTACATACATTTCCCAACATGTCCCATTATGAAAATTTTTCCTAAAGACAGAATTACTCCACTTAGTCATCGATTAAAATTATGCGGTTTTTAGAGCGCCGAGATTTGCAACGTGCAACGAAAAATAAGACGAGATTTCGACTGGCAATTGAACCAGATACAATGACGTCTTAAAGAGCTAATATTTGATGTACCATATATTGTACTGTACCCTCATGTCATTACAATTGTTGAATTGTGAATTCAAGAAATCAAGGTTATGGCCAGCTTTTAGTGTCAAATACTCCACTGTGCTACGATAAACTGTGCCGTTATTCCGCACCACACAGTCATCTTTTCAGAGTGAAGAGGTAATGGCTGTAGCTGGAACGGATTCTCGGTCGCCCATATCCTGCAATTTTGCGTATTTACAGAACCTTGCAAATGGAAGTGGGCTTCGTCAGACCACAGAATGTTCCATGGCCATTCGTTGTCCACTTCCATCTGATCAAGAAATCGTAGTGCAAAAGATTCACGTGCTTCCAGGTCAGCAGGTAGCAACTGCTGCACATGAGTTATCTTGTACGGGTAACAGCGCAAGATGTTCCGTAGGACTGTATGCACCGTGCTGCTCAGTATATCCAGCATTCGGCCAATTCCCCGTGCACTGCTGATTCCAGCATAACTGTTCGTCTGTTCTTGTAATGCTGTAGCCACATCTTCCACTGCCGCAGCCGAAACTGTTTTTTTATGGATTTTTAATGTCCGAAACTTCCTAATAGCTGTTAGTGCACACTCATCGTTCTTATAAAAAAGCTTCAAGAGCAGAGCGCGATTCTTCATAGTCAGAGTCATGATGAAGCATTCAAGCAAAGAGCTGGTGCTCTGCATTTTTATGGCAGCTATGTCTGCGGTGCGCATGTCACGTATTAGTAATTTGCATACAATGTGAACACTGCCAGCGCCATCTATCGGCAGACTTTGGAACTATTTTTTTTCCTTCGCCAAACAAAATTCCATTGCCTCACGATTGTTCTGCTAAAATATCAGGTCATTCTGACGAGTATTTTTAAAATTATCGATTTTTGAAATCGTAACTTTAATTATAATCATCCTGTATATTTAAACATATAAGGTATGGTGTGAGAAAAATCCTCTTTAGAGCATTCTTTACATACAGATCAGGGTTTTTAAATTAGGGTTGATTCAAGACCCTGATACAAACAGACAGACAGCAGACAGAGATTGACTTTTAGTAAATCTTAATATAGATAGATAAAGAAGAAGATTAGAGGTTAGGTTAGGGGTTGTTTTTTTTTTGTAGAAGAATTGACGACAACCGATGAAACAAAAAAAAAACAAAATTCGTTACAGTAATATTATATGTAAATATTTTTAATTTTCTTAAGAAAACTTTGTCAACATCATAACCGTGTTATGACAAAAGAAGATTCTTGCTTGTAATATCTGAATATTAATATAGGATACAGTTGAGGTATATGAATGATAATTAAATTAAAAATACATTTGCTTCTCAAATTTAGTGTAAAAGTTTTTAAATTAAAAATGAAAGTAGAATTTGGGAGAAACAACTTTTTAATAATAGTTTTTCCTTTGGAAATTGGACTCAAATTGGTGTTTCTGGTGCCCGGCACGAAACTGAAAAAGGGAAACATGGATTCCTGGCGCATGTGTAAATGAATAAAACTCGTTCAACCAATCAGAAACGGACAGGAATCAAGGCATTACTTACTGTGCCGGGAACTATAGTTCAAAAATTGAAACACGTCAATACTGAAAAAAAATACCTCATCCATAAATATTCACAAGTATCTACTCCACAAATGCTTTACATCACGGTCTTTAGATATTCATGATCATCGAGCTCCATTGTTAAAATGAAGCTAAAGTTTCTAGCTCCTGGTAGGGCGGAAACTCTATTGAAAAGTGGCGCTGCATGTACAATCGGCCCAACTGCGTCTGC
Organism: Rhysida immarginata; assembly: GCA_023313115.1. NCBI lineage: Eukaryota > Metazoa > Arthropoda > Chilopoda > Scolopendromorpha > Scolopendridae > Rhysida > Rhysida immarginata. The sequence goes on from JAHWFO010106624.1 coordinate 527,995, forward strand.
AGCGCCGCCCTATCGGCAGACAGAACCTTTACTTTCATATTCAGTTTCAATGAAAATCTCTATCGCCGCCCTATCGGCAGACAGAACCTTTACTTTCATATTCAGTTTCAATGAAAATCTCTATCGCATGTTGCGGGCGGCCTTTACTTTGTGTGATCTATGCGGGACCTGGCGCGTTCTGCTTTCCTTAGCTTCTCGAAACAATGGAAAATGTCCGAATCTCGATGACCATCTATGAATATCTATAGACGGTGCTTTACCAACGCCACCTAGAGAACATTGGTGACGTTGGCTTTACATGTACATGTGATCAACTTTACATACGGACAATGCTCTTATCCTCAACTGTGATCAACGATACAGCGAAACTCCAACTGCACTAAACCAGGGATCTTCACAGCAAGCCTCAAACCGCCATACGCAACCATGGGCAAAATAAATCATGTACATGTACAGTACAAGCATAGCGTATAGAAGAGATACAAATCTCTTCTATACGCTATGGTACAAGTGATATTATAGTGGCTAAAATGAATAGTGTCGCAATCGGCGTAGTTCTCGTATCTCACTGCCGGATGACACGGCCAGATGGCGATACTGTTCCCTGTTAAGGTATCATAGTGTAAGTTGTTCATAGACATATCATATTTAAACATGTTTTTCCAACGAAATTTTGCTTTTAATTCGATTAAACTTCAATAGAAATAATATTTTATTTTATTAAACACAATCTTCAATGAATAATTAAATGAATAAAAGATATTAAAATTGTTTTGCTTGAAATAATTTGAGCCAAAATTCTTTTCAATATTTATTTACAAATTGAAATACATGCATTAGGTTAAAAAAAACATTAATTTTTAAGCTGTTAGCTTCTATGCAATTTTAAAAATTTCATTTTGTTCTTATTAATTTTTGACTTGTTAATACCTTTTATAAAAAAATGTAGCCTTGTCAAAACATAAAATTTAAAAATTTTAGAAGTTATTATCTTTTGATGATTTTGACAACCAATTAAATAAATATATTTTCTAACAATTTAAATATGCCACAATACATCACCCGATGAATTTCATTGAAACTAAAATTCAGTTTAATATTATCTTCTAAGTTTTTAATAAAATTAAACAGTTTTAATGAGGGATAAAGTAAACCACCTTTATCAAACAGTTTCATCGGTCATTATCTCTCTTGTGCTTAACATTTCCGTTTTACAAACTTCATAGTTCAGACTTTTTAAAGTTTTTCTTGCCACATATCCACTAATATAGTAAATCAATCTATCATCACTGTTTTTGTGAAAATAAGCACCATGATCTCTTAATAATTAGATAAAATTCTTTTACTTGGCAGAACAAGTATGTTATTTATTCGAAGATGTTCATATAATCTTGGGCTTTTCATTTCCATAAGAAGGCATTAAAGAATCCACTCCTTATCAAAAAGCATACCATTTGTTGATCGTCTTCGAATTGCTCTTAAACAGTGTAGAAAATTCTTGCTTTTCCGGCAATGATTTTATTCTTTTTTGTAACACTGATTGTTCAATTTGAATTTTTTTTTCTTTAATTGATCTATTTCTATATTACATTTTTAAATTTTAATTTTCAGTCTTTGAGCAGTCTTAGCATTTTGGTTCTGCATTTTTTTTTTTACTCTTGAGCGAACCTCATCAATGAAGGCTAGTGATTTTTTATTTTTCTTGATTGATTATTTAAGAGCAATTTTTTTAAATATTTACATTTAAGACAAATTGTATCACTGTCTACTTTCTGCATACATTCTTTACTAAAATAACCTACTATTAGAACACAGTGTTTTTGATAAATATACTGCATTTCTTTGTGTTGAAAATTATCGAATGGTCCCATTCCTGTACATAAATTATAATTCTCTACATCATCTAAAATATTCTGAATTTCACTCAATGTTGAAATAGTTTGAACAAGATATTTTACATTTTTCAAAAAGACTGGACTAATACATTCCGTAGGAAATGGCATTAAAGAATAAAAATATTGTTAAATATGTAAGGAAGATTGTGGTTTTATTCCATTAGGGTAATAAAATAGTACTCCTTAATCTTTTCAAAATTACACTCTTAATATGTATTAAGAATTACCCCCCTCCCCAATTTTTATTCTCTTTATCCAATTTTTATTTTCTTAATCTCTCTTATTTTAACAATTTTAGCAGCCCAAGCGGATTTGAAAATTCCACAAGCAGCTTTTTTTTTTCATTCCGTAAAATAAGCTTTTTATTTCCAAACTACACATTCTGTTTCGCAAAATATATTTACATTTTTCCAAAACACTTTTTTTTTTTGCAAAATGCATCTCTGATTCTATAAGTTGCATTTTATATTTTTAAAAATGCATTTTAGCATTGCAAAAAGCTGTAAAAATGTATTATGTATGCTCGATATGCTTTTATAGGCAATTTGTTTTAAGAACGAAACGCACAAGAGAAAAAAAACGCATGTTATTAAATTTTATTAAGAGAATCGGAAGAAATTCTGTTCATTTTTTAAATTAAGTTTCCTATAAAATATGTAAATATTATCTATCTTAAAATATTGAAAGATTTTGCAATAAATGCAAATAAACTGTCGATTGCTCAATGTTGTAAATAGAGCTCAGTACCCTAACAAGGCATACTAACGCCATCTACTTCCCTCATCCGAGAGGAGGAAAGCTGCTAGCATTGGGAGTGTTACGCGATTGCGACACTATTCATTTTAGCCACTATAGTGATACGTCCATCCATCGAGCAATATTGCCTCAGAATTGTCTCACACTCATGAACTGTTATTTCCACACAAGTAGTCTCCCAAAAAAAACTGTCCTAATAACCCAAGAACAAGAAACTATCAGTGATTTCAACACATATCTGATTTCGAACAAAATAGTTACAGATTGATATCCTGAAGAATTTTTTTTAGTTTTGATGTCATCAAAATTGTTATTGTATTAGTCAATATTTTCATATGAAAATAATTATTAAAAAATTGTTTCACCCAAATTCCACTTTCATTATAAATTAATTTCCTTATTTATACAGTTTACACTAAACTTGAGAAGCAAATGTATTTTTTTAATTTAATTGTAATATCTGATTTTTTTATTCCTTCAAAAAGAGGAGAAAATATATCCGTTTTAACAAAACGAGAAGGAATTCATATTTCCAAATTAGTTCATAATTGCTAGTAACATATACTATACACTGATAAATGACATATTTCACCCTTAATGACAATTCGAAACACTCTTATTTGTTGTATGTGGTTTGCCTAGAGTTACTTCTGACCAGGGCTATACTGAAAGAGGTATGGCCCTGCTTCTGACGAATCTCCATTTGCTGACCACGAGGTTTTTGAAGCCCCTGGGCAAGAATCAATCTGGAATCTCTTATTTTTTTTTATTTTTATTTTAGATACAGGTGCTTCTTAGCAGCAAAATTTGATGTCTATTACTTGGGTGTTACTATTCGATTGCCTAAAGTTCGTCTGATTATTAAAATAAATCCTGCCGAGGACGCAAGCAACATGAATTTTGCAATTAGCATTATTGTTCCCCGAATTTATTTTCTTGAGGATGTTCTGTATTTTGCGAATCACACATCCGAAATTGATTATAATAAAGAATTTTTAGATAAATTTTCAGATTAAGCAATTTTATATAGTTAATTGGCTATTTATTTTTTCCTTTTGCTGTACGAAAGCGATCTCACAACTTCAAGCCGTGAATGGCAATATTTTAACACCCACGCCCCCTTCATGATTAAATCGGAGACTAATTGAAATGAATAATTCTTATCATAGTTCCATTGTAACTTGAATTTTACATCAACCGCATTTATGACAATTCGCCTTCAGACAAAAGTTGACACTTCACCTCCATTACCGTGAAAAACTGAAACAAAACATAGATCGAGATGAAGACGGGAGGCTCTTGAGATTAGGTCTTGATACGGAGATGAGTAAGCCGGAAATTGGTGAGGAACGCGGCCAATTACTCGAATAATGCAGTGCTTTTATCCGCTGTTTTGCTCCACGTTTCCCCCCCCCCCCCCCCTGTTTTTTATTTTATTTTTTTTTTATTTTCATCATCATTATTATTACTATTATTATTATTTTTTAACTTGGCTTCACATAGTAAGTCTACGCGATCGCACAAACGATGGCAGCACCTGCCACGGGCAGCGATAATTGATTCACTTTCTCAGCTGGATAAGACACACAAGGGAGTCGCTAAGAATAATCGGACGGTGGTTTTTAAACGCCTGTATTTTAATAGAGTCCTTTACCTATGGATAAGATAAAAAAGTAATTGTGTCGTGCCCATACGTTAAAAAGTTCCGTCTTTCACGCTATTTTATAGTAAAAATTCATAAGGATGGGGACAGGGTGCAGAAACAGTTTGAAAAAGTTTTCTGTGTAGGAGTTATCTTGTTCAAAGAAAAATTTCTGACGCCCTCATTTTAAACGTTCAGATGAGATGTAACTGAAGATAAACGAGTTCATTTTTTACCCTTTCAAATGAATAGTTAATGTATTTATTAAAAGATATAGCTTTATAGTATGTTCGCATAATAAATTAATCTTGTTAATTAATTAACATTTAGCTGTTATCAACAATTACAGACTAAATACTTTTCGTTTATTGGTCTACGTCTCATGCATTCAGACGTCACATTAGTTTTCACGCTATACTAAAATAAAAAAAAAAAGAAAAATGAATATTTAGGCTTATATTTAGGCTTTAGTTAAGAAATTGTTTCCGCCAGGATAGAAATGAAAACTGTTCCATACAAAATATTTTGAATGGGCAAGCATTGCACGGCACTCGAACGTATTTACGCGTTTGCGATAACTTGTTTGTTTTATAAGTGATGGAAAGTTTTGTAACGCTGACGAGATTCAGGTGTTAAAATAAATCTATTATTAAAAATAAACCCTTATTGTTTATCCGTACATGGTTTACATTATGGAAGAAGTTCACATTGTTAAAATAAACAATTTCATTAACGAATGTCATAATTCACATCAATTTTCTGAGCTTTTAACTTTTATTAAAAAAATAGGAATTATCGATGGATACCCTCCCCTCCACGAGCTTGTGAGAAATGACAAAATGCTAGTCAATGCATCCATCAACTGTTTTTGTCCTAGTTTCCCTTTGAGTAAAAGTGGATCACTCCACTCGGATACGCATGCGCAGCTCAAACTTCTATCTTCGAGACGGGCGGATGAACGCGTGCATATTCGAGGCAGGTAGTTAGTAGTCAGTTGGACTGTCGGTTGGTGGCAGGCGGTCGGTCGTCTCTCCAATGCCTGCGGTGTGCGTGTAGCAGGCATGTGCGGATCCTAAGGTACCTTTATCTGCCCTCTCACCTCAGTAACAGCAGCGATCTTCATTTGCCATGACGCCTCATCGATAGCCTTCTGTGGAGGCGAAAGTAACAAACAGCCAAGGTAAGCTGCCCAACTACTATGTAACTAGTTTCTCTCTCCACTCCTCCCTGTCATTTCTTGGTCAGTAACGAGGAAACGAGGGAAGAACGTCCGTCAACTTTATCTGATCAACTTATCAAATGCACTCTAGCCCCAGGCGAGGAATTCATTCTCGCTTTGCTCCACTCGAATACTTACTAGTGTGACTTACTAAAAAATATCTATATAACACGTCGTCGCGTACACCGTTGTTAAAGGTGTGTAAGTTAAAGTTTCTCTTTATACTCCGATCCGTCCGTTTGATCGCTTGTAGATCAGCGTTCGTCGAGGATTTACTAATGCGTGCTTGTTAGAAAGAACGCAGCTTATCGCCGATTAAATAACCTTGAGGTTTTGCTTGTAAGATGAGACTAACTTTACTGAGCCTCGTCAACGCTTTCACCTTTTCCAGCAACAGGAAATTTTCGTCATTTTAAAACTTGTAAATGGGATAGAGGAACCGTTTAAAGCTGATTGTCGATGTATTTCTCGCTCTCTCTCTCGTGCTCCTTCCTTCATATCGGTTCATTGGACCTGTTCATTTAATAACCTGCAGGGGAGGAATTCGGCGATAAAAATAAAACTACATAAAACATTGTCATTCGATGTAATATGTTCGTTCGTTAAGAAGTGTTCGCGCACGAAATTATTATTCCCCCCCCCCCCAATACATAGCGAAAATTTGAAATGGTTCTTCAGTAATCGTCATAATAATTCGAAGAATACATCTTTGCGAGTAATGCGAACTTTGCACTGCTATTTTATTAGCAGTACTATCAATTAAACATTCATAAAATAAAAGTCAAATGGTAAGGAATAATTTCTTTTCCGTCTATGGGTTAATTAAGTTGCATTAACACAAAGAATTTAATATTTCAAAGAAAATAAGAAGACTTGGTGCAAAAATAAAATGTTTTTTTCTCCTGCTTATTTGATTGTATAACCCGCAAAAAATGTCGGCAGTGTCATTCGCGTAGATTTTGAATAGCATAAAACAATACAAACATAAATCTTGTCAAATACACACATTTTATTTTATTAATATGGAAGCAAATTTCAATTTATTTTTAATCAGTTTTAAGTAGCGTGTCCACTTTATACTGCTAGAGCTGATCAGGTATCTATGAACAACCATTGCCTTTTAGAAGTGGAATCGAACCTGCGACCCGTTAACACCTGTGGCTTACAACTTTACGCTGACCTGACTGTCGGCCAGGCAGAGTACTGTATTTGAATTAAATGAAATGCTTTCACTAGCTTAACAATGTAGAAATGTTTTTTCTAATATCCGTAATAATTAATACATATGCCAACGAAATTAGTGTTAGGAAGCAAAATTCGTATTCCTTGCAATCGGATGTTAACAGTAAATTTTTATGAAAAATTTGATACCCTAAGAATCTTTCAATTCGAGCATATTTTATTCATATTGACTGTTTTTAATGATTGACAAGCCCCCACCCCCCACATCAAGCAAGCACACACACACACGCACACGCACACACACACACAAACAAACACACACATTCACATACGCGCACACAAACAAACAAACATACACCGGCAGACACACTCTTACTTTAAAAAAACGCAGTTTTTTCTTTTAAGAAGTGAACAAATCTTCATATAGACGTTTCTTACCCAGAAAACGTTAATTGTTTAATGAAATATACCTCTATACTTAGGAATACACGTGGCATATTTGTTAACAATAATCGGTAACATTTTTTAACAAGATAATCACATAATGAAGTCATCACAACTCAGTTCATGTGTTCCTGTGTACTGCCTTCAATAATAACGTTCTGATCCAGTTTAATCGGTGAGTAGATAATTTCTTTGATAAATCACAAAAATTTAAAAGGGGAAAAAAACCTGAAACAAGCAACATAAAAAAACAAGCCTTTAGTATTTTCAGAAGCTCTGTTGATGCAATACTGCATTTTCTTAAAGATGCAACAAATTTCCATGTAACAATTAAAAGTGCATTATTAAAAGCAAGTATAGCACTGAAGACAATTTCTCTGCTTAACCTAAAGATTTCATATTTTCTTTCCGAAATATTTTTAATATAAATATATAGTGGATGATGCATGGGGTACCCTGTTTTGGCCATTAATAGTCTGAATTGTATGTATGTTTGCAAGCATGCATTTCCTTTTCCATATTTATAGATTTGTTAGGGTTTTATGCTTATGTGTAATGAAAGAAATTCTTATTATGATTCACATGCCACATATACATTGTAATAATCATTTTTCAGTTATTTTTTTTTTCTTTTTCCTTTCTTCCCCAGTGCCCACTGAAACGCCCCCCCCCCCCCAAATGTTTCTTTGTTTTTATCTCCTAAATGATTTCTAGCTTTCCTGTATTTTAGTAAAAAACGTTTTTCTTGTTGTGTCCAAATTTTTCCTGGTAAATTCTTTTTTTATTTAAGAATTTTTCTCCCAATGTTGTATTTTTTAAAATAAATTAACATCACTATTTATATTAATGTTTGTCCCCCCCCCACCCCTCCTCCTCCCCTCCCTCTGCTGAAAAGCATTCAAAGTTTTACTATAGTGTTTCTTTCAAGAAACCCATAATTTTTACCTCTAATTACTCACATTGCAACAGTTTTCATCTTCTATCTACTTTTCTCTTTGATTTTATATGGCCTTGATTTTGGTAACAATTGTCTACTTACTGTGCATCTTCTAGATTTATACCAATATCTATTTTTCAAATAAATTCATGGAATTATATATAATGTTAAAATATTAAGTGTTATATTTCCGATTTACAAAGCTGTTATTTTGTAAAAGTACTTGTAGAATATTTTTTTTCAGTAATCAAGGTATTTACAAACGGTCATTTTTGTGAAAATGCATGAGATTTATTGGAACCTGGTTTCTTTTATTCTCAATAAAAGATTTCATTGGCATGGAAGTGATTAAAAAAATTTTATTTGTCATTTTGTATCTAAAAAATAGGTAAACAAAATTAGAACTGAAAGACCAAACGTATGCTTTCTGAATTACAACTAAATGGCCAATAATACACTATCCAGATAAAAGTAATACTTTATCTAGAAAGTTGTTTAATAGCTGGAGTTGAATATACATCATCTATATAAACTAACAATGTCATGCTTACACAAGAATTTTGTGCATGCACGTTAAGAAACCCTCTTTCATTGATAAAATATTGATATTGACATGAACAATTTACATGAAGATTCATTTTGGCAGACTTGAATTAACATTCTCACATTAGAGGGATTCTTTTTCTAGTCCTAGTAACAATTCCAAACAAACAATACAAAGTTTTTTCCCCATATATCCATTGACCTCAATTCCGTTCTCATTTAATGAAAGCATAAATTGCCCTCTTATCTCAATTGTATTTACCTTACAGTGAGAAAATGAAAAGTTACTGGTTTGAAAAAAAAAAAAAGAAGAGGATGCTTAGTATAAACTTGATCTTTATTCAAGGGCCAGAGAAGGTTTTTATTCACATGGATTAACTGTCTTGACTGGAAAATAATTGCAACTTTAACTTTTGTTCTTTCATTTTAATTCTTCAAAAAACTTACCTAGTGAAATGTATCAAAAATAAATGTATTATTTCCTTTCTTTATAATAAATGTTATTTCTGGAGGAATTTTTTTTCTGCAAATGAAATCAATCATTTGCAGCCTCTAAAATACTTTTCATTAATGGAGTGTTTTAGTGGCATCTTTTCTGCATCTGTTATGCAATAAATATTTAAGTTAAAAAATATTTATTTATATTTTAATAAACTTCTATGATAACAGTAAAAAAAAAAAAAAAATCTGCAGGGAAGAAAAATTAAACCTCAAATTCATTTAATTATGATTTAATGACATCTCAGTAGTTTGTATAAGTAGTGATAATTTTGAGATAAAATGAATTCTGATATAGCTGGGAAAATATTTGATTGATTAAAGTTACATTACAAAATGTCTTACTGGATATTAGCGATAAATTAAATGCATGGACTTTTATTGATCATAATGATTCCAATGCTGTAGAGCACATCTAAGGAATATAATTTTATACATGTACAGCCAGATTATTTTTTTTTAACCTTTTTAAAAATATATTGATTTATTTTGGAATATCTACAACAGTCACCTTGTGTTAAATTATAATGTTATCCACTGTGGTGGTAATCATTAGAATACTGGTTGTACAATAGATAATGGCCCAAACAAAATATGTAGCATTGTTTTAAGCAACAATAACCAGTGTATAAGAAAGGGAAACAAAGTTATATTCTTAAATGTAGTTGATAAGATAATAGAGCAGAAATCCTACTGTGCAAACAACACTATTTAGACATTGTTATTAAGAAAACTGTAGTTTAATGGACTTCCCCTAGAATCAAAACTAGTAGGAAAAATAGATTAATACAAATAATTAAAAAACTAATAGCACATTTGAACTAATCTTGAGCTGAGGAAAATAGTAAAGGAAAATAATACATATCACAGGGTTCATGCGAGAACAAAATCTCTACGAGTCGATTTGCTTCCCAAGCCTGAAAACTGAGTCAAATTTCAGAAGATGCGAATCAAAATTTAGATTCTTTTTAACTTTCATATTTTTACATGCATCTATAATCTCTTTAGTTGCTGCTATAGTTAATTATAAACGAGATCACATGTGACAAAATGAAGTGAGGTTAAAATGTGCTGAGAAGGATATGGGCCGATGATAATTTCAAAACTTAACAAGTCAATTTTGACTTGCTGGTCAAAAAATCATCAATCAGTTTTTAGCAGAAATGCCCATTTGATGCATAAATTGCGAGTAAGCACAAACCATTGGTAAAATCATAGTTATTTAAGTGAGGATTGAGAATTTAATATACCAGAATACTCAAGATCAGGTTTACCTAGGTTGTCTTTCTTCCTTCATGACCAATTGGTTACAAAGTTAATAAAAAAAATTTAGGATAATTAGTGTTCAATGAGAACTTCACAACCTAGATAAGCAACAAATATAGAATAAACCCGCAAGTATTGAAATGATAATGTTTTATCTGAATGCAAGATCTTTAATGGAAAAAAATTAGATGACTTTATGGGCTTCTTAACAATTAACAATATACAAATTGCTGCAGTCACTGAGACCTGATTCACATCGGCACTCTTTTTAAAATGTCTATTTATTAACAACTATAACTTTTTTTGTACCGATCGAAAACCAAGCGAAAATCAGCAGGATTCCCTACTAGTATAAATGCATCTGCTAGCTTGGATGGCCTTGAATTTATAACGATAAAAAGTCAAATTTATGGTAATAATTATATAACTGCTATTTATAGGCTGCCTTAAATAGGGATTGAACTATGTACTATAATATCTTTCAAAATTTGGACCATTGGCAAAATCACATTTTGGGAGATTCTAATTGCCAATATAACCTTATCAATAATGTTTTGGGGTTCTACTGCCTCCACTAATCTTGTTAGAATTCTAAAGTTACAAAAATGGTTTCTTCGGACCCTTTTGCACCTCCCCCGATCATTTTCCGTATCCCACTATTTCTCTTCCTTGCGTATACCTACAATATATCAAATTTATTTTCTGTCTTTGTTCTTTTATTTATAAAACCTCCAACTCTATACTATTGTTATCAACTCCTATAAGGATTAATCATAATCTTGATATTCATAAATACAGTACACGTATTGCAAATGAGATACGACCTCCTATTTCCCTTCTTAGTTTCCGCAACCGATGCGTTTCACACATCGGTTTAAAATACTGGGCTCTTTTACCTTTGGAAATCCGTGAGCTTACCTCCTGCCCTCAGTTCCGGAAAATACTATGCAACTTCTGTTTCTGTCATATACCACTAAAATTGAAGGTTATCTGCTAGTACACTGTGTTGATACTTAGGTATGCTTAATTTGACATTCTTCTTATAAATATTTTTGCTCATGGATGAGACCCCTTGTATTTAATTACATTCTTTTTGATTACTTTTTAGTCTTACCATCTAGTGGTTCACATGATTATTTAACAATTTACTAGTTATTTTGTATAACTATGATTGATTAATTGATTTTTACAGTTTAATTATACATCCTATCTGATTTGTTTGAGTTTGTTAAAGTTTTTTTGTAATTTTTGTTTTGTTTTTATTTATTGTTCTACTAACCACTTTGTTAATTTATTATTTATTTTGTGTCCACTTGGCCTAACTCGTCGGTTTTTTTCCATACTGGCCTCGTTGGACACTATCATACTATCAACTTTTGTAACTTTTTTTTCCTAACCCATTATTTAAATAAATAAATAAATAAATAAATAAATAAATAAATAAATAAATAAAAACCAACAAACCATGGAATCAAGAATCCTCCAGAATACGATGGAAGCTCTTGGAATGATTCGGATAATACATAGCCCTACCTGGATAATAGCCTGGTCGGCGAAAATAATAGACCATCTTTGTGAATCCCTTAATATAATTGCCTGTAACATAGAATATCAGACCTTTCCCAAATACGACCACTTGAACATATTAGTGAAAACAAAAATTCCAAATAATATAAAGACAATCAAAAAACCAGATACCCAATCAACCTCTACTGACACCAAAATTTACAACCAACGTATCGCCAAATCCAATTTACCAATTCATCTCTAAATATTGAATAAGTCGTTTTTTTGGAAACTTAAAGAATACTTATGGCCGCTGATAACTGCAATGAATTTGGTAGTAGGCCTAAAGCTAGAGTTCATTGGCTACTTTTAGAAATTCATGTACGAGCAGTTGATGCCAAAAGTTTATAGCAGCACAAACAGATGTATCAGAAGCTTACGATACAATATCCCGCAAATTACTGATAAGTGATTTGGGCCTTTTCGGAAGCTAATCCTACGTTAGACTTAATAAACTACTATCTGGATAACCGATGGAACGTCATCACGGGACGCCCTGAAATAGCACAACCATTAAAGCATTCGGTCATTCAAGGTTCAGGTTTGGGCCCACTCCTATTAGCCTTGGCAACGTCCTCATTGTACCTGTCAACGTGGAATTTTACCCTAAAATGCTATGTGGATGATAACATATTACATAAATAGAGAAAAATAGTAAAGAAAATTCTACGGCCTAGACTCAAACCAGGGACCTTCGGGTTACTGTCGCGATGCTCTAATCATTAAGCCACCGTGGTCATGGAAGCTGTCACTATCAAACATGTCCTGTGTGCATAGGTTAAAGCACGGCTCCTTGTTCGCAAGCCAGGACTGTCTTTACTATTAAATGGCCAATAATATTATAATAATTGGAAAATGGTCTTAGGAGGATTTTTTCACGCCATTACCTCCGATAGTGATGAATAAATAGATATGAATTTTCTTACTATTTTTGCGCTATTTATTCATCACTATCGGAGGTAATGGCGTGAAAAATCTTAAGACCATTTTCTAATTATTTTGCGCCCTTGGTCTGTACGTTTATCCGGCCGTCCGTCCGCCGTTTACACGATAACTTGAAAACGGATTAACTTTTTCAAATTCTGTTTTCAGAAATATGACCATCAAAGTCTTAGCTCGGCCGTATCAACTTTTCAGAATTTTTCGTGGCCCCTTCAAGTCGAATTCACGTGCTAAAACAGTGAGTGTATTGAATACTAAGATAACTGCATGTCATATAACAATCGAGTTGTCAAGAAGGAATACATTGTTACTTTCTGTTTATCTTTTAAGCATTATTGACATTGGCACGCACACGTGAAATCGCTTTGTCGACGCACGATTGCTCAAGTGCTCATAGTCTAAATTATTAAGTAGCGGAAGAATAGAACAACTTATTGGTTTTATAATGTCAGTCCTTCATAATTTCTACATTTTTTGAGGTAGAAGGTTGAAATTCGGTATATAGCTTCCTATGAGCATGTCCATCTGCACTATTTAGTTTGGTTTTGATTGGTACACTGGGGTCGGAATTACAGGGGTGGGATTCAGAGAGGACGACATGTCTGCTTGGTATGTAAAGGCGTGAAATTCAGTATCCAGATTCCTCTTGGCAAGATCTAATTTAGACTCATTTGTTCAATTGGTGTCGGATTTGCGGGGGTGGCAGTTACTTGGTCTTTAGAACCATGGCAACATATGGCATGTGATATATCATATGTTCGGAAATGATGAGAAAGGAAAGAAAATACAAGCCATTTTACATTTTTACATATTACGTTCGAGAAAATTAATTTTTTGATTAAAAAAAACTTGGGGAGAGGTAAATAGTGCAGATAAAGAGGTAAAAACACATCCCCCCCCCCCCCCCCCCCCCCCCCCCCCCCCCCGGGGCCAGGGGGGGGGGGGGTAATTTGTTTTTAATAAATGTATTTCTGCTTCACTGCAAAAGCTCCTTCTTGGAATGTTTACGAGATTTTATTAACATATTATTTACTAATAAAAACTAAAAGCATCACCAAATTATGCAACAGTTACAGCATGATTTAATACAAATGCATAACTGGTATAAAGAACAAGGATTATGTCTAAACAAACCTAAAACAATTTGATTATTATTATTATTATTATTATTATTATTATTATTATTATTATTATGATGCCTGTTTTATGAAATGGGGGTTCAAATCTGCAGTCTTGTAAACTGGGCAGGGTGCAAAATGTCTTCCTTCGGTTCCTGAAGCAGAACTTCCCGAATTTTGATATGCCTTCAGATCTGTGTGCACTCTCAGACATTAAGCCACAATCACATATATGCGAGAGAGACCTGTTCACGCGAGAAAAGCTCAGCCACGCCAGATACGGTTCTCGCAAGGCCATTCACATATATGCCAGGGTCATTTCTCGCGAGAGTGGATGCAACTGGCGCGAGAAAAGGTGTTGCCAGAGTTTTCTGTTTGAAACAGAAAAGTCTTGCTCTGGCGCACTAGCGTGAGAAAGTGCCCAGATCCCAGCCAGTCCGATCAGTGCACTCTGCTCTTCTGATTGGCTGCATGTTGCGCAGAAGACAAAGGCAACAGCTAAAACAACTTGGACGCTATGAACGATTCTCCCGTCTTTCAAAGAAATAGGAAAGGCATTTAAAAAAACAAGCAAATCCTTTAAAAAAAGCAAAAGGAGACCACGTTAAGAGGAAATTTGATTTCTGCAGTCTGTGAATGGAAAATTATTTGGAATAAGGCTCATAAAGACCACAGAGATTGCGACCTTGTTGAGATATGATGGCTCCAAGTTTATAATCACTGCTTTATTTATTATTGAAAACAAGTGCATGAAAAAACTTTTTCAAAAAACAATGCTAGTGCCACCTCTTGAGCAAACAATCATAAACCAATTATATTTCATATTAATCCCCCCCATTTGGATTTTTTGAAAAGTTTTTTTAGATTTATGCATTGTCATCGACTTTACGTATGTGTATAAAATTTCAGCAAGATCGGACTAGTGGAAGAGGTTGATACAAGATTTCATCCACCAAACGTGACCCAAATGGTGAAAGTTATACAAGCATTGTAATAATAATAATAATTACAAAAATCACAAACATTGAACAAATCTAACAAGAGAATCCCTCGAACATGTATGTCACAGATTTCCACCAAATTGAAATATGTTACTCAGTTGAAGCTAAAATAGATGCTTGCAAAATAAGAGTGTGAAATTTTGTTTCTTTCAAAATAAACCACGAAAACGAAAAAATTTGAGCACACACAGGACTCCATTGTTAAAGCGATGTATTAATGCGCTTAACGGAACTTCTTTCTTCCACTACTCACAGTAATAAACACGAATCCACTTCAGATGAAATAGACAGCAGCAGACTGCAATTGAATGGCTTTTCGAGTTTCTAAACAAACTTAGTTTATAAAAATAGATTATTACAATTAGCTAATTGCCTTCCAGTACAAAATGTCTAAAGTAATTAATAACCATTTCCTTAATTTATTATTTTATTAAGTAATTCGGTAATCAAACACTGGGCTGGCTTCATGTGCAACATCGAGTAATACGTTGCTTTGGTGAGGGGGTATGTATCGCGGTGCTTTATAATTTTAAATAAAAATAGTATTCATGGATGCCTAGCTCATCTTATAAATTATTTCGAGATGAATAATTGTACAGCAAAATTAAGGTTTTATGCTTAATAACAGTGCTCTAACTGCAGTTCTTTGGCGATCGCCGCTAACAAGTTCGCTTCCCCTCTTTCCACCATGTTTGTTGAACTCTGCGTACTTCCGGAGTGCTTCACTGCCGCGCAACGCTATCGCTTCCACGGTGTGCTTGCGTGCAAAAAAAAGGCTATGTGGGGTTCCCTTGTAAGTACAAATTGTTAATATTATTGTCCGAATTAATTAATTAATTTATTTATTTTATTTTTATTTATTTATTTATTTAAAGAAGGTTAATAATCGTTACAACAGAGCCCAACAAAGATCTGTATGGTCCAAAGAACCGACAAGTTAGATCAATGCGGACTCTAAAACAAAATACAAAACAGGAATCAAATTAGGTTAATAAGCATAGCAAATATAAATTTAAAATAGTTAATGGATCAGCAAGGGCACAACATTACAACATTGCCCAAATATTATTGTTTATACAGGTCAATACTAGCCTACAGTAAATACTAAAACTTGTATACAACACATCTAAGTATATTTATAAATACGTGTTAATATATTTTTATAATCGAACAAAACTAATAAACAAAAGTAATAAACAATTAAACAAAGAGTAACAGCACCATCTAAACGGGCCCGAAAAGAAAAGAGTATGCCTCATAAAATGGCAAAATAAACTTTCTTAAATTACTAAGTAGATCTATTGCTTCAGACTATAATAACTGAACTAATATCTAGTTTTAAATAAAGCCCTGACAATGGGCAATAGCAAACTGACCCTTAAATCTAGTATAAAAGACAACAATATAAATAATAAGCAAAAAACCATCAGAAATATATAACAAATTTGTAGGTCTTATACCCAAGGGTTACAGTCCTCATGAGTAAAGCAATAAGTCTTCAAAAGTTTACAAAATATAGAATATGTGGGCGCAGAGCTAATTTCCGTTGGCAATTGCGCCCAGCTTTTAACCCCATTGTATGTAATACAACGACTGCGGTAGTTTGGTCTTGTAAATGGTAGGCGTATTTCGTTAGCAGTTCTAGTAAAATGTGAATGCCTTTCGTCATTTCGAACGATAGTTAAAGGGGTCGACACCAGTAATAAAGAAATTAAAGGCTTGTAGATAAACGTACACGATTGCTTAACATAGATTTGATATATGGTTAGAATACGCATTGAAGAAAAATAAGAAGATACTTAGAGATTTAGGAATACCAAGAAGAGTCCGGAGGAACCATTTTCGGAGTCTAAAGATCCGCTTGAGGTTAAAAGAAGTAGAGGATCCCCAGAAAATGACACCGTAGCAAAGGGAAGAATGAATCCAAGAATAATAGAGGAGTAGTAGAATGTCAGTTGGAAGATAATACAGTCTAGAAATTAAGCCTTGCTTCTTATTCAGTTTTGCTAAGAGTGTCCAGTGCTCCCGCTAGCCTATTTTAGGAGGGTACTGCGCTCTGCTGCGAGAATATTGCGCCCTGCCACGACAGTAGTGCGATCATTCCCAAAAATATTAATTTAGCTAAATTATTTACCCATTTAAGTAGATGTTTTATTTACAAGGCTAAATAGTTTTCAAACATATTTTTCTAGATATATAGATGTGAGCATTATGGAACATCTTTCGCTTTTGGATTTGGATGATCTTGAAAATATCCCGTTCGTTTATGGGATGTCGGATATACAAGCAATAGCAAAACATTTTGCAGAAGATGAAGAACTGCTCCTAAACGAGTGGCAAGTTTTCTAACCTTAATACAAAACTTACAAATGAAAGACAGATCATTAAAAGCGATCGTCAGATCTATTTTATGGATCTAAACATATGAATCAGGGATTAATAAATCTCTTTCCTAGTTTAACAAAAATATATGCTACTGTTACTGTCATGCCATTAAGTACTGCGGCAGTGGAAAGAGTTTTCTCTCAAATTAAATTAATAAAAACAACCCACAAAAATGCACTGAAAGAGGAAACACTCAAACATATTTTATGTATTAAATTAAGCTGTGATGTAGATTTATTTAATGAAATTTTACCATTTGCAGTAAACGAATGGTTTAAAATTAAACATAGAAGAATTGCCTCATAGGAAAATTGCCTTATATTTTGTATTTGTTTTATTAAGGAATAAAGTATTGATTTCCTAACATAATGGGTTTTTATATATATATATATAATCTCATTCCACTTTGAGCCTTGCCCTTGCCTCTCGCCTCCCTTCCCCATGAGATGACTTGACACTGCATGATGTCCTCTTGCTGCAGTTGTCACCCTGCCTTCTGTCAATTCTAGTGGAAGCACTGGTGTCTATGTGCAGGTCCTAAGTGAGATCATGAGTAATAACCAGTCCGAGATATTTAAAAGATCTTACAATAGTGATAGGCTGATTATTATAAAGGATTGGCAGATATTCAGGTATATTTCTTTTATTCCGCTGATAGAACATCATCACATTCGTTTTGTCAATACATTGGAAAACCTCAAATCCAGAAACCACAAATCCAGATGTCAATAATTACTTTCACTGTATAACTGTGAAAGCTTTTATTTTAAAAGAAATTTTTAATAACTGTCGTCAGAAGCTTTTTAATTAAATATATACAAATGAGTTAAATACAGGGTGATTCAGTCAATTTCTGACCATTTCACTTGAATGACGTGCATTAGGGATAAACATTTGAAAGAATATGAGCGCCATATCGAATTTCTAAATAGTTGGAGTTTGTATTGTTGCAACGGCGCTGCATGAAAATCGTATTGTTGAAAAATGGCGCCCGCTTTATCAACACAGCAGAAATGCAAGGTTGTCGAATGGTATTTCGAGACAAAATCACCTGTAACCGTGCAAAGAAAGTTCCGGAAGGAGTATAAGTGTCGAGACGCACCAGGCAGGCAGTCAATCATGGATTTTGTCAAGCAATTTCGTGCCACTAGATGTGTTAAAGGCAAGAAAAAAGGCGGGAGCGAAGCTCGTGTTGAATGACCAAAGTTGTCGAAAATGTTCGCACAAGGTTGGTAGATTCCCCTACCAAAAAAAACTGTTCATCGCCTATCCATTGAAGAAGGGCTGTCGTATACCATGACGTGGCGAATTTTGAGAAAGGATTTACACCTGTTCCCGTATAAGATCCATGTTTATCAGGAGTTAACAGACTCTGGAAGACAGAAGCGACAACAATTTGCGATGGAGTTTGGAGCAGAAATAGAAGCCAATCAGGACATTGTGGACAACCTGTGAGTGTCAGATGAGGCCTTCTTCCATCTGTCAGGTGACGTTAATAAACACAATGTTCGTTTTTGGGGTTCCCAGCACCCTCATGAGATCCATAAGTCACCTCTTCATCCACGAAAGAGGATCATTCCAAAAGAGGCATCATTGGTCCGTTCTTTTTTGAGGGCACCGTAACATCACAGGCTTACCTTAACATGTTGGAAACCTTCATCCCCGAGCTGCAAAGGAGGCGTATACCGCTTCGACATCAATGGTTTCAACAGGATGGGGCTAGGCCTCACACCACTAATGAAGTGCTAGATTTTCTCAATCAGAAATTTGGAAACCGTGTTATTTCAAACAGGTTTCCAGATCGATTAAACAGGGTGGCTTTCTTTGGCCCCGTACGAGTCCTGACCTAAACCCATGTGATTTTTATCTCTGGGGGTTACTTAAGGACAGTGTGTTCACTACAGCACTAAGAACCCTAGACTAGCTGCGACAAACCCTTGTGGATGCAGAAATCCTGGATAGAGTTATGAACAACTTTACCATTCGGCTGCGAGCAGTTCAAAACGTTCGTGGTGGCCACATTGAGCATATCATCAAGACTTTTCCATGGGAATAAAAACTACGAACTGCCTAAAATATCATACTGAAATGCTAAGTTTGTAAACATTAATGGGTCAATAAATCATAGTACTGAAATGGTCAGAAATTGACTGAATCACCCTGTATATCTGGAAAACCATAAATCCAGAAAGTTTCTGGTCCCTAGCATTACGGATTTGCGGTCCTCAACTGTATTTACTATTAAAGAGTTTGCAGCATTCCATGCTTTTAAATTATCCAGTGCCTCATTAAGAGAAGACAAAAGACAAAGAATATCAGGGTTAGCAATTAAAAGGGTCACGTCATCGGCATATAATGACCTTAACAAAAGGGGCGGTAGGAAAATTCGTAGGTAAATCGTTGATAAAAAGGTTGAATACTAAGGGAAAGAGGACCGGCCCTTGAGGTACTCCTGAATTTCTAGTCAAAATGGTAGAAGATATTCCAGAATAAGACACAATATATTTTCTATTAAATAAAAAATTCGAGAGCCATGCATAGGGAGGACCCTGAATGTTATAAAAAATTGCTTATTTGTGCAATAACAGTGGAATAAATAAAGTCAAAAGCCTTTGCGAAATCAATAAATATTGCCACTACGAACTTATTAGAAGCCATTCCAGTGGATGCGTATTCTAAAAGTTCGTAGCAAGCTGTCTCCACATTTCTTTTTGGAAAAAATCCATGTTGGCAAGTATTGATGAGTCCATGGTCGTAAATGTATTGTGACAAGTGCGAAAAATAAAGCTTTTCAAATATTTTTGCAAAGGTGGAGAGGACTGCAATCGGGTGATAGTTGGCAAATTGTTGGGGGTTGTCCTTCTTGAAAATGGGTGTAACGTGCGCCAACTTAAGGGCCTCAGGGTAGGTTCCAGTACTTGCAGAGTGTTAAAAATTACTGTAAAAGTATTAGCTACAGCAAATAATTTCTACAAATAATCATCTGTTATTTAATTGTTCAACCTGTATACGCAATTATCATTTACTATGTATTTAATATAAAAATACGCTATGGAAGCATACTTATTTTTTTTTTTTTTTTTTTTAATTCATTTAAGATTTCTTTCGACACTTTGGCGAAAAACTTAAAAAAACTGGCTTCATTTGATGGGCTTCCTTTGAAGCTATTTCAGCATCAAAAGCATTTTCAGGTGCAGCAGCAGCCTCATTCTTATTCGCCGAGAATCTCTCGTGCCATTGAGCTAGAAAAGAAATGAGTTATGTGCACGGGGCATGTGGTTCTCGCTGAATTGAGTGTCTTTCGCAGCAGCGTGCCAGAATTGAGGGAAAGCACCACAACTTTTCTGGCGGCAGCAGTGAGACCTTTTCTCGCATAAACGGGCCTTTCTCGCGTATATGTGAATGTGGCTTTAGAATGAAGACTGATTTTGCCTTTCTTAAGGATGTTTAGTAGGGAAGGTGGATGCTCCGAACCTTCTCTGGTCCATTTTCATCTGAGTACCGTCCCATACTACAAGGAAGCCCGTGATGAAGCTTTGGCCTCCTATTAAACTCTGAGAAAGATTTCGTCGGGATACAATGTTCAGAATTCAAAAACTATACATTGAGAATTCTGATGTCATTGATTTATTTAATTAATTTTCCTCATTTTACTATTCTGTGTTTGTGATTATGGTTGTATTTATTGTTTATCATTTATTGAATTCATGTTTGTCATTTTGTATTTTTGTATTTTTTGTATTTTTTTGTTTTTGTTTTGTTATTTTGTATTTACTCCGTAATATTAATTTTATTTATTACTTCTTTTTTATTTTATTTTTATTTTGTTTTTTTATCTTGTAACTCTCATTCTATTTGCTGGATATTGTAGTTCCGTTTTGGCTTGAATTAGGTGTGTGAACACAATAAATTGAATTGAATTGAATTATTAATACCTAGAAAACAAAGACCGAAACTCTAAAATTCCTCGATACAACAATCGACTCTTGACTAACGTTTAACCAAGAAATAAATAAGATTATAAGTACTCTCCAACGTAAAAAAAAAAAAAAATTCTCAAACGACTACACACAAAAGAACATCAAACTGTTATAACAACTACCATTAGTTCCAATACTATACTACACTATTATCTGGGGGAGTACATGTTAAACAATCCACCACAGAACAAAAGTAGCGTATAACAACATCATACGAACAATTTATAAACTCTCGAGTATGGAGTCCATAACCCAATATTGTCAACAGAATGAAATCCCAAACATAACTATAATTCGGAAAACTGGACTGGTCATCAAGCTATCAAAATTCAGGGCCATCTTTTAGCCAACATTAAAGAATGTTTCATTGATTCTTCAAAATGTAGATCTACAAGACAGTTGAAGTTTGAACCATGAGAGAAATTATCTACATTTAAACCAAGACATTTCCCTTATAATGCGTTTCCTATAAGGAACGACCTGCCATACAAACTCTGCCATCTGGGCATATGTTTTCACCTGTATGTGAATTTTAGAAACATATACAGTGCTCCCTCTATATAAAGACAATGGGCATAATGGCAACTTACTCAATATAACAAAGTTTTTTTCTGGAAAATAAAAACTGAAGAGTTATTCATGGTTGGTGGCGATGGTTGATAAAATCATAGTTATGCTCTTAAATATCTAGGTCACTCATCAAATATTTATGTTTTCACAATTTCAAAACTTACATATTAGCAATTTCCTTAAATTCAAAGGAAGAATGTCCCATTTTTATTATAATAAATCATCCCAAATTTATCAGATTGTGATGCACAAATTTCCGTTTCACCTTGTCCCGACAACACAAGAATCGGCAAAAGTTGAAAAAAAACATGGCGGCTGCTTTGCTACGATTCCGACAAGAATTGGCACAGGTGATTAAGAAAAGTTGTTAAAGAAAGCATTATGATTACATATGAATCAAGCAGTTAAGAAAGAGAGGAAATAAGCATCAATAAAATTTATTAGGCTGTGATGAAAACGATATTTAATTGCTTTCATTAGGGATAATGCCCCGATGTATCGGCAATTTTACATCAGCTTCTGTTTAGCGATTTCGCTTCATGGATATTTCGCTAAAGTGAACAGCTCCACAGGAAAGAATGAGCTTCTGAATGAAAGTGCTCCTTTTTTCTCCCAACGCTCTGACAGGGATCATTCTGTGAAACTAATATTGTATTTTTCATAACAGTAACTGACAATCACTTTAATTTTTGATCATAATTATTATGAAGTTGAAAAAAAACAAACCCAACAGGAAAATGCTAGGCCATAGCCATCGATAAGAACTGGAAGACTGAGGACCCTAGCGAAGGCTTCAATCTCGAAGGCCTCGGTAAGAAGGACCGTTCAGTCATCGGTGGCTACGGCTAGGCTAAACTTGTTCTATGGTTGAGAATCATGTCTGCCTAGCATTTTCCCTAATTTCTTAATAATTATGGCCAAAATCAAAGTGGTAATCGGGTATGGTTTTGAAGGATACAATATTATTTCAGAGAGCGCTCAAATATATAGGAATGGCTGCATACAATTTCATCATCTTTTGCAGTTAAAGCGTACGTACAAAGAAACCAATCGTACCTTTTTAAATATGCCTGTGTACTGTGCTGGACTATATAAATAAAAACAATTTGTTTTTTTATTGCATAAGTTTTATTGATCGTTAATAATAAGTTCACATTCGACAGTGTTCGATCTTTACAAATGTTCAGATTTCCAAGCAAAAACATCAGAAATCACGTGACTGAAATGAATGTGTACGAAAGCTCAGTCGGTGAATTAACTGTTCATCCTTTTCGTACATGTTTCGATCACAAGTACAGCACAATCTCTATTCAGTTTTTGCTTGCCTGCAGTCGTAAATTTCCAATTTTTTATCGAAGTGTAAGCGAAACATCTCTAAGCCACGCGATTGCCTTTTGTCTCCCAAGCTTTCCAAGCCTAACATAAATTGGTTTAAACTAACATTTTCTGAGATAACGTGTCCGATTTCAATTTATTTATAAATATTTAGATAAAGTTATAATAAATTGGTTTAAACTAACCAATTAATTTCGTTATTTACTGATGAAGAGTCTATTATAACGTGAGTCTATTATACAGCATTATTTTCCGATTGCGGAATTTGAAAAAGGTGAAACGAAAAAACGTGAAAACGGAGATTTCGGCTGCTTGTAAGTCAATGTTACTCAAGCGTGGTGAAATCGAAATAAGTGTTATTTACTCATTTTTTTCAAATAAACATCGATTTTTGACTTAAATCTTATTTTAAAGCATTCAATAGACTTATATGATGTAAATCATAGATGCCAATTTATTAATAAACATTTGAAAATCGGAAAATATTTTTTAAACATCCATTGAGTGTGAATTTTCATATCCTCTGTCTACAAAACGGCAACTCGTTATAACAAAATGGATTGGTCCCGACATTGCCGTTATATAGAGGGAGCAGTGTATACATTTTTTAAGATAATTTAGACATTATTTTATTCTAAAAAATGACTAATTGTAAGACAAATACTCTTGTCGTAAACGACTAGTAGACTAACCCTTCACTTATTCCTAGGGAATGCTATCAGCTAATAATACAGGATTCGTTCGGTGCTTATAAACCTGAAAAAGTGCTTATTTTTGAAACCCTTTTTTAAGGCCTTAAATAGTGCTTAAAAAGTGCTTATTTTTTGAACCAAGTGCTTAAAATTGATTTTTAATAAAGGGCTGCGTCCTGAGAAATGTAAAGCATTAAATCCATGCTGTTTATCTACATCATCAACGCTGTGAGTTGTTAGCTTGTGATATACGTCATATAGAAAGGTATATCACTAGGATGATTAAATAAAATGATTTAAGAAAAATGGCAAAGCAAACAAAAAATCAGATCTTGGAGAAATTAAAGAGAAAATGGATGAAAAACGTATGAACTTAAATTAAGTCCATATTCCTGAAGGGAGATATGGAGATAAAAGCTGTTTTCTGCCCAAAAAATTTTGTCCTAAACTTCCTATTGCTGTTCTTTGTAGTTGAACATACTATACATGTTATGTCTGTATAATTTTTATTAACATAAACCACATTTGTTACTTTTCAAAAATTTGGTCATTTACCATCTTTTCAGTCTCGGCATTTTTTTAAACATTCATCATTCTGTAATTGCAGTTATTTATCCCACATATTAATAATTTTTAAGACAATAGGAATAATTTTTAATTTCATACTGTCCTATTATTGCAACATTTAAATAAAAACCTTTCATTAACCAAATAAATATACTGAACCGCCGATTTATTAGAGACACCCCGCTAATAGGGTGTTATGCCTCCTTTAGCGGCGAGAACTGCCTGAATACGTGCTGGCATAGATTCAAGAAGGTATTGAAACCGTTGTGGAGGAATAGTAGCCCAGGCTAACATCAGCTTCCTGTAATTGTGCAGTGTGGGAAGGCGTCGGATGGTTCTCTCCACTTCATCCCATAAATGCTTGATCGGATTGAGATCGGGCGACCGAGCTGGCCACTCAAGCAGGTGGAAGTCCGCGTCATATTCCTCGAACCAGTCCAAGACCATTTGAGCATGGTGACAGGGAGCATTGTCCTGCTCAAACTGTCCGTCACCACCAGGGAACGCAGTCATCATGAACGGATATCAGAGGACCCAGAGTGTCACAAGAGAGGACACCCCAGATCAGCACTCCTCCTCCACCCGCCTGTACGGTTGTCTGCTGACAGAATGGGTCTACGGCACCAGATGTGCAGTCTGCCGTCCACATGATGAAGTAGGAACTGCAATTCGTCGGACCAGGCGACCTTCTTCCACTCATCCAGTGTTCAGTGGCGATGCCTGTGCCCCCATAGCAAGCGCGCTTTCCTATTTTGCAGCGACAGTGACGGTACCCGTACTGGCCGCCTGTTGTTAAACCCAGCCTCATTCATCCACGGCCCTGTTTCGTCCGCAGTTGTTTGTTGGAGGTTGTTTTTTGGCATAACTGCCATTCTCGGAATACCCTTGACACTGTTGCATAAGAAAACCCGAGGAGGTTCGCGGGATGCTCAACTGCGCCCGTCGAGCTCCAACAATCATGCCTCGTTCAAAGTCTGTCAAATCCTTGGATTTACCCATATTTCAGTCTACTTCTGCTGCTGACTGCAACTTGTGTTCCAATGCATCCCTTTTATACACCGCTTCTGCCTGTTCCATTGTTTGGGTGTTACTGGGAAGCCGATCCATTTTCCATAAGAGGTGTCTCTAATAAATCTGTCGTTCAGTGTATTATTTCAAAATAAACCTGTTTACATAAAGAAACCCATGGGCTTCTATTCAGGGTTAATGTCAGATTTTTAAAAAATGCAAAAACTAAATACAAGCCCATGGGCTTGTTAACGGAAAAACCCAGTGCCAGGTAGCCCCTTTTCTGCTTAATAATAATATTTTTAATTTCGTTAACCTACACCAAATAGTTTTCTCGTATTATACAGATTGTAACCAGATTAAACCAATCTTAGGAAAAAACTTTGAGTTGATCATAGCTTTTAACCCATCAATATTAATTACGAAAGAACCCACCACATTTATGACTGCGCCTGGGGAGAAATCCTAACAGTGGAACACATCCTTATCACTTGATTTTGACACGACAAACTGAAACATTCTTTAGGGATATTCGCTACTTTAAAGGAATTAGTGGGGGATAATTCATTATGTATCAAACAGGTTTTTATCTTTTTTGAAGAAAATCAATTTTTTTTAGACTAATCTAGTCAATTCATCTTTGGAATAACATAATTTTAACTAACACTTGTTATTTATTTTGCATCCATCTGTGATTTTTATCTTCTAAGGTCCAACACACAAAATTAGAAACATGACATTATTTTAGTGTTTCGAGTGTTATTTATTTTTAAAACAGCTCGTAACGTGAATAATAGTGAGAAATGAACTATAGTGAAATTATGACACACTTTTAATTAAATATTTATGTAATTAAAGATGTGGTCTGTCACTTTTTGAATCTGGAACGTATTTTCTTGTCACAAAATATTAGAAACACTAAAGAAATAATATCTATGCAAATTAGAAAACACTTTGGACAAGATCATTTCACTAAAAGGGGTAGAGCAGGTGTATATTATTCAGGAATTAAGACAATTTGTTTCACAACTCTGTTGATATTTGCAATGGGGCGCAATAAGGACCTAACTGCTCGGGGGAAGGCCATGATTGATGCTTGGGCTATAGAAAATGATCCAGCTGCAGAGATTGCACGTCGACTGGGCAGAGGAACGGCCACGATTTCAAAGTTCTTGAATGGTCAACGAAGTGCGGCTGGAAAAACCAATTCTGGACGAAAACCTGTAGCAACATCTCGAGATAGACGAAGAATTTTTCATTTAGCCATGATAAAGAACCTGTCAAGTTGTCAAATTGCAGCGGAATTGGATAATCAGTTGTGAGGATGACTGTTCTTTGAGTGTTGAAACAAAGTGGTAATACGAAATACAAGAAAATGAAGCTACAAGTAAAGCTTCAGCAGAGACATATTGAAGGAAGATTGAGATGGGCAGAAGAGCACATGTCATGGGGCAGAGAATGGAAATCTATTATATTTACTGAAGAAAAGAAATTTAATCTTGATGGTCCGAACGGACTAAAGTATTATTGGCATGATCTAAGAAAAGAAGAGCGTGTCTTTTCCAAACGAGTCCAAGGAGGAGGATCGGTGATGATGTGGGGTGGATTTGCATTTGAAGGAAAAACACCATTGGCCATTATAAGTGGAAGGATGGACTTCAAAAAAAGTACCAACTGATGCTGGAAAGCAACATGATACAATAAACAATAATTGGGGTACAAAATGCAATATTCCAGCAAGATAATGCTCTCGTGCATGTCTCCCAGTCCACCAAAGAATGGTTCAGAAACAAAAATATATCACTAATAAGTTTATACAGGGTGTTTTTGAATTGAGTACAGATTTTTTGGGAGATGATAGAAGAGGTCCTTAGAAGTATTTTTTGTCATATGAATATGGGGTCCCTGCAGCTCCGTTTACTTACAATACTGCATTGAACAATCAAATGACCCCGGGACGCAGTGTGCGTTGGTAGGCTTAGATTATTTTATTTTTAACAATTAACACAAGCAATCTACTGTATGGCATTTACAGTAATTGTTCGGAATGACCGCCATTTGCTTCATAACACAATTCGCAACGCCTTATGATGGATTGATGTACGCGTGGAAACAGTTGATTTAACTTTACACATGTAAAACGATTCATACTGTTTGTTTAACTTTACACATGTAAAAAGTACATCAAGTGAACTTTTTAAAACAAATCTTTACCTACTGCTTTCCCAGAATGCGATTAGTTCATTTACATATGGACTAATCGTATTTTACAAAGGGGTTGGATACCATGGAATCTCCTTGACGAAGTTTGTCCTAAGACTTTTCAACAAACAAGCACGTGCACCTTGAAATTTCTTTGCAAACAAGTACTTTAAAAGTTATTACAGTAGATTGATTGTGTTAATTGTTAAAAATAAAATCTAGGCCTACCAACGCACACTGCGTCCCGGTGTCATTTGATTGTTCAATGCAGTATTGTAAGTAAACGGAGCTGCGGGGACCCCATGTTCATATGACAAAAAATACTTCTAAGGACCTCTTCTATCATCTCCCAAAAAATCTGTACTCAATTCAAAAACACCCTGTATAAAGGTTCTATTATTTTGTGACAGAAAACATGCTCTAGATTGTAAAAGTGACCAATCATATCTTTAATTAACCAAATATTTAATTGAAATACAGGTTATAATTTCATTCCACTTCTTTTTTCGTTATTATTTATGTTACGAGCCGTTTTAAAAATAAATAACATTCGAAACACTAAAATAATATCATGTTCCTAATTTTGTGTCGGACCTTATATCATCTACATCTTTTTATCCAAAAGTCTATTTTGGGCGCAAGACCGTTGACGTGGCTGTAAACTTCAACCAACTAAAAAACTTCCAAGAACATTTCGTCTTATTTTGTCCTTAGGAAACGATCCTCCAAATAGTACCCAATATTTAATGTACACATCCTGTATAGAAAATCAAAAAATATAAATAAAAGTGTTATATGTTTTAAATTTTTCTTTTCTTCCATTTTTTTTTTTTTTTTTTTTTTTATTTTTTTTTTTTTTTTAATACTTTGCCTATTGGGTCTGTTTGATAAACACGCATTCATATAAGGCAGACTTGCCTGATAATACCTAAATTAATTGTGCTAGAGGTGCTTAAAAAATTTTGGAGGTGCTTATTTTTTTCCATGAGAAAAGTGTACGAACCCTGTAATATTATTAATTATTATTAATTTTATTTATTTATTACTTCTTTTTTATTTGTGGGTTATTTTTTTTTTTAACCTTGTAACTTTTATTTTATATGCTCGATATTGTAGTTCCGTTTTGACTTGAATTAGCTGTGTAAACACAATAAATGAATTGAATTGATTTATTTTTATTATTATTATTATTGTGCGTATAAATTGTCTGCTTTTAAAGCCTGCACATCTTATGACATTCCTGATTTCATTTTCAAAGGTTGTTTTACTGGTATGATCACTCCTTTAAGGCACTTGTTTAACATATCCCTGGAAACTGGACATTATCCCACAAAGAAGTCTAAGCCAACAGCTAAAAAATCTTACGGCCCTTTACTTTGATTTTATTTCCAGCCGTATTACTTGAGACCTTGGTAGCGGATCAACTGTCGCAGCATGTTGAACCTTTTCTTCCTGAGGCTCAGTACGGCTTCCGTGCTATGAGAAGTATGCAATCCAATTTGGCTGTCTTCATGCACTGTATCACCCGTAACGTGCATAAGAGGAAGCAAGTTGATGTTTTATTCTTAGACTTTTCTAAAGCCCTCGATAAAGTTAACATCTTGCTTATGTTGGCTTATCTGCACAAATCATCGCTTGGTTCAGATATATGTTAATGGGAAGAACTTTTAAACTTAGTTTTCAAGACCAGTCGTGTCCCCTTCTTCCTATCAAGAGTGGTGTGCCGCAGGGATCACCGTTGTGTCCCCTGCTGTTTAACATTTTTATTGCTGACCTTCCACATATCCTTCTGCCCTATCAGTCAAAAATTCTTATTTACGCAGACTATGTCAAGCTGTTTTATTTTGTTGACGAGTGGAGTGCTTATAAAATTCTACAGAAAGCTCTAATACGCGTCTATCAATGGTCTTGAGCTCAATGCGCAAAAATCAATCATTGTCTCTTTTAGCCGTTCCACTGCGTCGTTTGTTTTTAATTACCATGTTTACAATGGTGTCCTGACGAGGACTAACAACATAAGGGATCTCGGAGTGGTACTATCTGACAATTGTTCTTTTGTCAGTCATATGCAACAGATCTATATGGACATTTCGCGTCGTTTGGATCTGATAAAGAGGACTATTCACCTCTTTTCTGACATAAGAATCTTTATATTTTATTTAAGGCGTTTGTTATACCTAAAATTATCTATTGCGTTTGGATTTGGCATGGCAGAAATTTGCAAGCCTTGCACAAAATTCAATGAAAATGCTTCAGTTTTAATGCTTTTTTGTTAAAAAATCTGAATAATCATAAATTTTTATCCTATCAGCATAATATTTTTAACATAGAGCATATTTTAACTAAGAGTCTGTTTAATGTTCTTTTCAGTGTGTTTCATGGTAGAATTAGTGTTTTGCCACTCTTTGAGGATTTTAACTTTCAAAGTCTAAGATTGACACGTAGGGAGTTTTGTTTTCACCCCTACTATTAGATGGAATTCTTTTATTTCACGTATTAACCCGATTAACAAGTTGGTTCAGAATTATTATTTTTATTAATTTAATTTTATTATTATAGACCTATTGCACTTATCTCTTTTCCTGCAAAGATTCTCGAAACCTTCGTTGCTACTCATCTGTCAAAATTTGTTGATCCTTATCTTCCTGATATTCAGCACTGCTTCCGCAAGGCCAGATCGACCGAAACTAATCTTGCTGTGTTAACTTCTTACCTCTCGAAAGCTATTGATACTCGTCATCAAGTGGATGTAATTTACTTGGATTATTCTAAAGCCTTCGATGAGGTTCATATTGACCTTCTTCTCCAGAAACTAGAGATTATGGGATTCCAATTAAATATGCTGTCCTGGATGCGCTCCTTTTTAACTGATAGATATTTTATGCTTTATCCTGTAAATAATTTCTGGAAATTTGGTAAAATCAATAGTGGTGTTCCTCAGGGTTCTCCCCTGGGACCGCTGCTATTCAATATCTACTCTGCAGACCTAATAGCTTCTTTACCAACTAATGATGTTCAAATTCTAATGTATGCGGACGATCTTAAAATTTTTTCGTGCATTGACAGTTGGCAAGACTGTATTAAAATGCAAGAAACGTTGGACTCTATTCTCTCCTGGTCTAAATCGAACGGATTAAGTCTTAACTCGAGCAAATCACACGTGGTTTCTTTCTCCAGGAAAGTAACAAATTTTATTTTTGATTACAAGATTGGTCATGATATCATTGGGAAAAAAGATGAAGTTAAAGATTTAGGCATTTTATTTAATTATCACTTAACTTTTACCCTGCATATTGATAACATCATAAGAGATGTCTCCCGTAGAATTGGCCTCTTGAAAAGGCTTACCGCATTTTTCAAAAATCCATTAACTATCGTAAAGTTATTTATTTCTATTGTAGTTCCTAAAGTTACATATGGTGTGTTAATTTGGTTTACTCATCACACTCAAAACTTTTTACTCCTACAAAAGAAATTTCTTGCATTTATAAATTTTCTCTCAAAAAAATATAACAAGCATGATCTCAATATGGAATTTATAAATGTGTTTACTCTTTCCAATATCATTGGTAATATTTTTCTTAATGTCCTTAAGAGGATTGTTTCTGGGGCTGTTTGGATGCTCGAGGTTCTGTCATCTATCGGGCTGTCAGTTCCTAGAAAAAGTCGTCATATGTGTCTTACTTTAATAACTCCTAGTACGAGGACAAATATTGGTGAGTTTACTCCTTCGTATAAACTTGTTACTTTGTAAAATAAAAACCTTTCTCATAAAGATGTAGACATTTTTAATGACCCAACCAATTCTATTTTTAAGATTTTAAATATCTGATTTTGATTTATTTGTTCCGAAATGTAATCTTTTTCTTTTGATTCCTTCCCCCGCTTGGGTTTTACCACCTGTAGGGGCAGTTTGTATTTGCTTGTACATTCTGAACTGATTAAATTAGATTATAATAATAATAATAATAAGGTTGCTGGTAAATTAATTTTTGCATAAAAGATAAAATTAGAACATAAGGCCTTAAAGCTTTATAAGTAAATAAATATAAAAAAATAATTGACTAAGAAAAGCCAAGTGATTCCTGCTCAAATAGTAAAATTACAGCTTGGTCATGAACCACCACCAACAACAAAAAAAAAAAAAAAAATAGAATAGAATAACTTGTAAAAAAAAGCCATTGCTTAGGAATAAGAACATTTAAGGCAGGACAAAAAAATCCGGTATATGTGTATTTTAGTAAACCAAGGCTCATACTAATTCAGGATTAGTTAAAAATTGCGGAAAATTAAGATAAAACTTAACGAAATGTTAACACACCAGCATCATATACTTTCAGCATAATTGCTTATGTACATTCCGTGTTATCCGTCACTAAACAGTTCGTTATCCGGACTGCTTTACTGTAAGCTCACATCTTAAGCCCCAGTTTTTTATGGAGTAGTGGGTTTAAGATGTCAGCTTTGAGTGTAGCGATCCGGATAACCAACTCTTTTAGTGTTGGATAACATGGACTGTGCATAAGAAAGTATGCTGAAAGTATATGCAGCTAGTGTGTTAACATTTCGTTAAGTTTCATCTTTATTTTCCGTAAGTATTAACGAATCCTGAATTAGTACGAGCTTTGGTATACAAATACACATATACCAAAAATCCTACCATACAGTAAACAATATGACTCGCGAAACATCTACATCCAAAACTAAACAAGAAGTCAGTCCTACCGAGGAAGGTATAAGAAAGTAGTGGAAGCCCTGAGATCATCTATTTTTACCCTTTTATCTCGCATTTTACCTCTCCCTCCCCAATTTTTTTAAATCGAAAAATTGATATTCTCGAACGTAGTATTTAGAAAGTGTAAAAGAGCTCTTATCTTCTTTCGTTTCTCATCATTTCCGATCAAATGATATATGACATGCCATATTTTGCCATAGTTCTAAAGACCCAGTAACCGCCACCCCCACAATTCCGACCCCATTGGGACAATTTGGCCCAAACTTCATAGAAATGTTGATCTTTCTTCGAGGAATCTGCATACCATATTTCACTCCTTTATATGCATAAATACACGTAGACCTTTTTGTCCCCTCTAATTTCCGCCCCCAAAGCTCAGACCCCAGTGGGGCAATCAAAACCAAACTAATTACCGTAAGTATTCTACTATAATGCGATCTCTTGTATAATACGATCCCATTTTCAGAGGCCAAAATACCAGTAAAAATTTTACCCTCGTGTATAATGCGATCCCCATTTTTTGATTCGTCGTTAACTTAGGAGAAATAAAATATGCAAGAATGTACAGAAAAAAATCTCTATTTTTTTACAATTTGAAAAATGAATAACCTGGATGTATACAATTAAAAAACTTCAAAATCTGATTCACAATCGCCTGATTCTTCAAAACATTCCTTAATACAGTACAGATGGTGGTTTATTATAAAAGTTTATAAGAAAAAAGTTTATAATTAAATAATAAAATGTTTAATTTTTAAGAAAACAAAAACGATACAGTTATGGTAGATTACGTGCACTTTTATTGTATGTTCATTTTTTAAAATTATTAAAGTACACATTATGTATTCATGCATTAAGTACTCTAATAAATATTCATTTGAACTTTAGAAAACGTTTTTGGACAATTTTAGGAGATAGAACATAGTGGCTGTTAAAAATTTTACGGATCGAAAATTTATTTCACTTTTCACCTTTATTGTTACAAATTTATTTAATGCCATGCCTATATTGTTCGATTATTATCAATAAATGGCAGCAAGAGAAACTATAATAAATAAAACGTGATCAGTGATTTTTTTCCCAAATGGCGTCGCCATTTTGTTTTTGAGAATTCACTTTTGCATTAGGTTTTGGGGACGAAAAATTGACAAAAAAAGGGAATTAATGTGTTATATATCCTATATACAACATAATATACTGTAATATTCCTGTATATTTAATATTATATGCTAGTTTTCGTTTGAAATTCATCAGATCGAAGTTCGTTTTCAAATCACCCCCTCTCCTCCAAGTCAACTTTTGGTGATGGAAAAATGGATGGGAAATTGAGAAAAAAAGCAAATTAATGCGGTGTATATTGTTTAAACTGTATATCATACACATACACTGTAATGTAACTGTATATTAAATATTTTATGCTAGATTTAGTTTGAAATCACCCCCCCCCCCCCCCCCTCCTCCAGTTAACTTTTGGTAATGGAAAAGTGGATGGGAAATTGAGAAAAAGAGCAAATTAATGCAATGTAAGGTCTGTTCCAAAATTTAGGTAAAATGTACACACATGTGCATTTTGCATTCTAGACGCATATTGCAGATATTTACACTATCAACAGACATTTTTACTTGTCCTGAACTATTTAATGTAATGAGCAATTCCAGTTTTATTTAAACATTTGCATAAGATTAGAAAATGCAAAAAAGAGCAATATTGTCTGTTCAAAAAGTATAGGTAAACTCGGATTACCTATCAGTTTCAACAAAATCATCCTAAAATAAACATGGAGCATGAATTTAATAATGAAGCGTCTGTCCATTGTGTTGTATGATAGAAAAAACACGATCTTTCATAGAAATAACAAGTTTTTGCAACAACTCAGGGTTGAGATTGTACCAACTGTCTTCAACTGCTTTTCTCAATTCCTGTAAGTTGTTATACTGCTTTCCACTACCGTAGACATCTCTGGCCATCCAACCCCACACATTCTCAATGGGGTTGAGGTCAGGCGACCTGGCAGGCACACACTGATCATATTCGCCTGAAGCCACTCCTTTGTCGACTTAAACGACTGGATCGGTGCATTGTCTTGTAGCAGCTGCCAGTCAGGGCCTCCAAGAAGTTCACCGAAAGGGAGAAGGTGTTCCGCAAGAGTTATCTGATACTGCTCGGACTTTTGACGACCTTGCAAGAATGCTAAACTCGTTGTCCCATTGAAGCCAAACGCACCCCATGTCATCAAGGAGCCTCCACCTTGTTGACGACTAAAGAACACACGAGGCTTACGTCGCAAGTCATGCCAGTAACAGTTCCAGCCGTCGGGACCATCTAAATTCCATTTCTTCTCATCCGAAAATAGAATGTTCATCCATTTGTCATCCCACGTCTGGTGCTCCTTTGCCCACTCCTTTCCAGCAACAATGTGTTCGGGTTTTAACAGTGGTCGGCGACACATTTTCCTTACTTCGAAGTTCCCACTGTCTTGAAGCCGTCTTCTCACTGTTTGGTGTGAAATGGATAGTAAGATTGGTCCCGAATCTGCCGGAGTGATAGTTGTTGCGAACTTGCTAATCTGCAAATGAGTCTCTCATCTCGCACTGTGGTGCACCTTGGCCTTCCTGATCGTGGTTTGGCCTTCCTGATCGTGGCCTTGCAGCATTCGTTTTTAACACTTTATAGACCCCTGATGTGGATCTGTTCATTTTTGTTGAGATTTCCTTCACCGTTGCACCAGAAGCTTTCAGCCGCCATACCTCAACTCTTTCTTCTGCTGTAAACTGCTGCGTTTTCGGCATTTCGGCTTCACTCCCTTGCAAGATGTGTATTTCACTCCCTCGAATGTTAAGATATGCTGCTCAAACTATCTAACAACAGAGCTATTTATTGGATTTGTAGCTGTTACCTAAATTTTTGGAAGAACCCATATTGCTCTTTTTTACATTTTCTTATTTTATCCAAATGTTTAAACAAAACTGGACATGCTCATTATATTAAATAGTGGAATACAGGTAGAAATGTCTGTTTCCAGTGTCAATGTGAGCAATATCTGTCTAGAACGTAAAATACATATATTAATACATTTTACCTAAACTTTTAGAACAGACCTTATATTTTTAAATTGTATAATATCATACATATGTACTGTAATATACCAATGCATTAAAAATTTTATGCTAGTTTTCGTTTGAAATTCATCAGATCGAAGTTAGTTTTCAAATCACCCCCTCTCTTCCAAGTCAACTTTTGGTGAGGGAAAAGTGGATGGGAAATTGAGAAAAAAAGCAAATTAGTGCAATGTACAGGGTTGTGCATAACCTTTTGCTAGGGGTCTGGAAAATAAACAAAACTAAGTGGAATGTTCTGCGGTTGATAATCAAAAAGTACGTTTATTTCTGCTTTTATCACATCAATATTTAGTGTGGCCACCACCTGCTTCTCGAACAGCACGCATCAGATTCGGGTAGGAGCGGAGGAGTGTCTCAAACAGAGCAGTATCGTACTCCATGTCCTTCAGCACAGATGTCAGGTGTCCCATTAGAAGGTCTCGAGAATACAGATTTTCACCACGTTCTTGAATCATTAAAGATCCCACTGCGTCTTTTAACACTGCTCCAAAATGTTCAGCAACGTTTAGGTCAGGGGATGCACCGGGCCATTCGTTTGATGAGAAGAAATCGATAGCACTTTCTCTCGATATGCATTTGCACGAACTCTATCCATGAAACGCTGCTCTTCACTGTCATTTATTAAACCAGCCATATTTGTTTGATACCAATGGACGCACAATGAACTACTCTCTGCCGAAGCGTCATAAGAGTGTGCTACAACGCTGCGGTTTAAGTCGCAGCCCCCTAGCAAAAGGTTATGCACAACCCCGTATATTGTTTAAGCTGTATGATATCATACACATATACTGTAATGTACTTGTATATTAAATATTTTATGCTAGTTTTCGTTTGAAATTCATCAGATCGAAGTTAGTTTGAAATCACCCCCTCTCCTCCAGTTAACTTTTGGTAATGGAAAAGTGGATGGGAAATTGAGAAAAGAGCAAATTAATGCAATGTATATTGTTTAAATTGTATGATATCATACATATGTACTGTAATGTACCAATGTACAGTCAATTCTCGTTAATACGAAACTGGTTAATACGAAATTCCGGTTAATAAGAAGACATTTTGTGGCCCGTCCCCGAAAAAGCAATTACTATGTAAAATTTTCTGCTTTATATGAACATATTTTTATTAAAATACGGTTTATACGAAGGAAAATTTCATAATTTTATTGAAAAATAGTCCTTTTAGGAACAATTTTAATGATAAAATTTCAGATTTCGAAGTGTAAAGTTAATAAAAATAATTTTCAAAGTCATTTCATAAGTGATTGCTTCTGAATTATTCGAATAAATGAATACTCGATTTTTTTAATCAGTCGATACTTTTTATTCGATATTTTAGTCGATTATTTGATAAAAAAAATATCGGTTATTTAGTCGAATTTTTCAAACTAACGAATCACGTGCTTTCAAACTAACGGGAAATCTGATTCGCGAAATCTG